>CAKNYM010046948.1:52602-67188 GCA_932195095.1 Andricus curvator | reverse complement strand
TATAATTTATTCCTGATAATTATTTATAAAATCAATTTAAATCTAGAATTTTTTTTCTTTGAAACGAAAAACCTCTTCTTCAGATTTTTCCTTTTTCTTTAAAGAAAAGACTTTTTCTTTAAAGAAAAGACTTTTTCTTTAAAACAGCTGAAACATATGTTATTACAATTTCACATGTATTCCATATTTCTGCGTAATAACGTGTTCACCAAAAAAGTGTTTTTCTAGTTATTATAAAATTATTTATTATAATTCATTCATAATTATTTTCTATCAAATCGATTTGAATTCACACCTTTTCTTTTTCTTTAAAAGAAAAACTTCTTCAGACTTCTTTTTCTTAAAAGAAAGACTTTTTCTTTGAATCAGTTGAAACATGTGTCATTATAATTTCAGGTGTATTTCATCTTGCTGCGTGATTCCGTATTTACCGAAAAAGTGTCTTACTAATTTTTATAAAATCATTTGGGATCAATTATTTTTCACCGTTTTTTATAGAATCAATTCAAATTTAGACTTCTTCTTTTTTTCTAGCAAGAAAAACTTCTTCAGGCTTCTTATTTTTCTTCAAAAGAAAGAATTTTTCTTTGAATCTTGCTGTGTAATCATGTATTTACAGAAAATTTGTCTTGATAATTGTTATAAATTCATTTTTCATAAATTATTCGTCATCATTTTTTCATAAAATCAATTCGAAAACAAACCTCTTCTTTTTTCTGAAAGAGAGACTTTTTCTTGGAATCAGTTGAAACATATGTTATTATAATTCTATGTGTATTTCATCTTGAGGCGTAATTACGTATTCACGAAAAAAGTGTCTTATTAATTGTTACAAAATCATTTGTGATATAATTATTTGTCTTAATTTCGGATACAATCAATTCAAATACAGATTTGGTAATAATTGAAATATGCCATCAAACGAATGTTTTATGATTAAAGAACTTTGGGCAATGGACGGTAATAGAAACTTCCAACTGCCCCCGCCAAGGCCAAATCGATTTGGGCCTTATCCGCCAGGTGCTGTCTTTTGGAAGGATGGAAAGCGCGCTGGATTCATGGATGACAAATTCAGAAATTTTGTAATAAATCCCATGGGTTTTCCATTTGAACCTCTGAGGGAAACGAAGGGTAAAGTGGGGCACATGAAATATTTAAATTTCAGGACTTGCTATTGCTGTTTTTGTTTTGACCCCCCCCCCCCCCCCCCAATAAAGGTCTAGATTCAAATAATGATTTTATTGATTTTATGTTTGGAGGATTTCGTAAGATATCAAAATACATCATAAAATTTCAATGACTTCCCAATATTTAAAAAGGATCTTAACGGAATTAGAGAATTTGGAATGACTTTTACTTGATTCAAACAAATTCAAACATATTGTGAATTCCCGTGAATTCTTTTGACAGTTTTGTGAAACTCCGTGAAATTAAAAAAAATAATTTTGAAATCGCTTGAAATCTTGAAAATCGCATAAAAACCCCTTACAATTTTTGAAAATGGTTGAAATCCCTGAAACTTCGTGAAATATTTCAAAATATTATGAGATCTGGTGAAATTACTTTAAAATTTATTGTAATCTTAAAAATTTGAAGGAATCTTCTAGAATCTCCTGAAATTCTTTTAAAATATATTGAAATCCATTAAAATCAAAATCCATTGAAATTTTATGTCTTGACATCCCTTTTTTGTTTTTAATATTCGAAAATCTTTTAAAATGATGGAATTGGAAGGTGATGGAGATTAAGAATCTGAAATTCCTCAAAATCTTTTGAACCCTCGTCTAAAGTGGGAAGAGATGTTATATTTTTTACACAAGAAGTACAGAATAGAATATAACGTAAGAAAAGGGTGTCACAAGAATCTTATTATTACTTACAATAAGGAGTTTTGAAGGGACTTAGCAAAATTTTGAAATTGTTTACGGAATTTCAAGGATTTAAATTCATTTTTAGAGATTTCAAGGGCTCTTCGTTGGTTTCGAAGGATTTTTATGGGATTTCAGGGTTTCAAGCGATTGCAAGGATTTGCACAGTTTTCAATGGGGATTTGATGAATTTACAGGCAGCGGATTCGTTTTCAAGAGATTTCAAAAGATTGTGTATGAGGTCCATGGATTTTGAAGGATTTAGAAGAATTTTCACACTATTTGAAAATTTGTAGGGATTTATACAATTTTAAATATAATTAACAGTATTTTAATGGATTGCAAAGAGATCCAGGGATTTCTCGATTCTATGTTTATTGGAAGTATTTTATATAAAATATTACATAACAGAAAAGAAATATGAAAAAGGATACGAAGTATAAGAAGTTATTTCAACAGACAAAATAGGTGTTCATTAGCATATTCTTAAAACATAATCAGACTGAGGAAAGTAACCTAAGAAATACATACTTTTGACCCCCCTCTCCCACCCTAACAAGCTTTGCGAAATAAATGAGCACTCTCTTAGTAGACTCGCAATTTAGTAAGATTAAGTAATTCTTAGTTAATTAATTTCTTAATCTTAAAAATAATTAGTAACCATATTCTTCTTCCTACCAGCCTATCTTCCTCAAGCTGGTTTTGTGTGGCGTAATTCAAAACAAATTGGAGTTCTCAAGAATGAAGAGATTTTAGGACAATATACGGATGGTAATTGAAAAACTAAAATACAATCTAAAACGAATATGAGGGAATTCTGCCTTGAACGCCTAATTTTCTTCCTAATTATGGAATTCTAACTTAATGATTTTTACTACGAATAAATTGATTAATGAGTATACTTTTTTTCTTCCATTAGTTTGGCATGTAATAGTTACACCTAAAAATGGCGATGAAGTTAAGGTTTATGAAGGTAACGAAAAAATAACTATTGCAAGATATCATGACGGATGGGAACCGGTGCCACGTCACCCAGCGAGACGTTAAAAATATAATTTAATTTCAAAAAAATACAATCTAAAGAAAAAATACTACAGAATTGTACCCTAAGTGTCCAGTTTTTTCTCAATTAAGGTGTATTTTGGAGCTCTATAATTATATGTTCTTTAATGCTACGTGTTTGAATTAACTTTTTTCGAACTATTAAGACGTATTTGTTTCACAGCAGCATCAAATTTTTACGATGCTGTGAAAAAAGACACAATCTGTTTTTCAACAGGAATATACACTATCTTATTCAGTAGTTATAGATTATACATATATTTTTTTTAATAGTTAAAATAGTGAGCGTTATATTTGTTCTTAGTGTCGAAATAATAAAGAGCGATTGCTAACTACGTAAAAACTTAAAACTGGTATAATAAATAAAGATTATTGGCATGAAAATGAACTTCTTTTTAATTATCAGCCGTTCCTGAAGTTCCCTGTATCTATAGATTATCGAAAAACTGAAAGCACCTTTGGATTCGTCTCCGAGAAATCTACATACGCGTTTTTCAAAGCATTTTTGAAACAATTAGCTTATTTTTCAACATTCTGCACTTGTTATAAACAAATACGTTAATTTATGTAAACATACTTTGCCACAGCAGAGTCCGTAGCAACAAAACTGTTTTCCCCAAACTTGCATAATTACAAATCAATGTTGTTAAGAATTTTTCTCCGTGATTCGATTTTCGATTCTTGGTGATCCATACCTCCAATTTGTTCGTTTTCGGGAAAAAGCAATTCGATATTTTTATTTTTCAAATCGTTCAACAATAACCCGCTCCGCTGCGCTTTTGAAATCAACATAGGCTTTTAAATTGGGCAAAGCTGGATTTCCGAAAAAATGGAAATAAGAAGTTACTATAAATATTAACATTTTGTAAATTAAAGTTTAGTCCATTCTTAACGAATGTACAAGGAATAATTTTCAACCAATAGCTTTAAATTATGAGCACCCTCATCCCCTTGTATCCAATTCTTTAAACAATTTAAATTCCTATAATGTTGTTTGTCCACCCAATCGTCAAAAGGTTTTTTTTTCTGGAATTACTGCCCTAATTACAGAACAATGTGAGGAATGTTTTTTTTGTTTAGAATATTTGTAAATTATTCAAAAAATTTTCATTTGTTTAAAGAACTTTTTCCCCTCGTAAATTGTAAAAAGTTATTATTCTATGGAATTAATGACGCAATCAATGAATGTTAAGAGTGATATTTGGTGTGAAGAAGCCTCGGTGGCTCAGACGATAGCGCGTCGGACTTCCATGCAGGAGGTCCGGGGTTCGATCCCTGAGCCGGGTACCAATGGAAATTTTTCTATGTACTTCTACCGGGGCTTCGGTGGTTCGGAACCCACCTTAAACTGTAGGTCCCCTCAGAAAAAGCTGGTATCATACCAAGGTGGGGCTCCATGTCGAGGGGACTAGCCTTGGGGATCGAAGCCGATTCTGTGAAGACTCGAAAATGAGTCAGCGTTCTTCTTGCGTTTGGGGACTCCTACAGGAGGCACCACGCTCGATGGTCGCTGGCCGATTTCGAGTAATGAACACACACACATACACTTACATAACACACCAGGGCAGTGCTTCGAATCTGTGCATCTACCTGATGACCTCAGAGGGATCGCTCCGTACACCCTAGCCTGCTAGGGAGGCTGCCGAATGGCAGAGTGGGTGAGGATCACTTTGCCTGATCAAACAAAGGAGGACGTCATTTACTGTGCGATAGGTATGCCTGGCACCTGAGAGGTATAATCTCAGAACGTTGATAACAACGAAAACCCACCGAGATCCAAAAACACTCGGCGAAGGATGGCCGGATTCGTAGTACTGCCTTGAGAACACACACGGGTATGGCACAATAGGCTTTATAGCTTGAGCGCCAGGGGTGGGACCTCACGGGCCCCCCCGCCTACATTACAACTAAGACTAAGACTATTTGGTGTGAAAGAGAGTTTGCAAATATTTAAACAATTAAAATAACTTGCTCCTTTCTATAAGAAACATAGAAAAAATTCTACTTTTTTCAAATCTCTTACACTATGTCACTATAACATCGTTTACGTTATCAGCTTATTTAAACAGTGTTTTTTTATTCTAAGAGACGAGACTCTTTTTTTGGTATATGGCAATGAGATCTCCAATCTCATCTGTAATAGCCAACATCTTTATGAAACATCTAGAAACCAAAATCTTCAACCAATCCATGCTTAAGCCGGAATTTTGGTGCCATTACGTTGACGACACTTTTGTCATCTGGAGACATGGACCGTTCACTTTACAAAGGCCTCAAGTTTGAGCGCGCCTAGGGCGCGCAACTGTTGGATCTCGCGCTTCGCGCTCGATTATGTATTCACCTCGTGCTACGTGCTCGGGCGTATTTACATCGCGCTTTACGCTCGGTTCCTCTAGATTTTTGAACTTCGTGTTTGACTTCGATGAAAAGAAAAAGTTTGTTTTCAAATCTTATAAAATTATCAAAACCTCTACATATTAAGTAATTGTTAAATTTGTTTTTATTTTGGACTGAAAAGGAACTTCATTTACTCAAGATTCTATCGACCTTAAGGAACAAGTTCTCATCCAGACACTCGCGCTTCGCGCTCGATATTTTATTTGAAAATCATTTGAACCTTTCGTTCCACGCTCGGTTCTGTGCACCGTATGATACATACATACATTTATCAGCAGTTCGAACTCGAAAGTTCATTGCCTCACTACCCGATTCGGGTAGTGTTTCTAGGTGGATATTTACTACCAATGTGGGCTCACCACACCCACGACGGGCCAACAGCACGCAGTATTCTTGAACGGTCACCCATCCAAATACTAACCGCGCCCAACAATGCTTAACTTCATTGATCTTACGAGAACTGGTGTTTTCAGCGTGGTATCGCAGTTGGTATCGCGAAATACACTGATCGCGTACTTTGTCCTTCGTGTTATATGTTCTTCATATACAAATTACTAAATTTGTATTTAATTTCAAATGAAAAATAATGATATAATTTAGGCGACAAATTTTATTAGTTAAAATTTTATTTTAGCTTGTGCCGTTTTTCAAGAAAGCTGATTTTTTCAATTTTGAATATATTCTTACAACAAAAATTAATTGCAAGTTTTTGAATCTTCTTTGAATGCACAATTTTTGTTCATTCGTCTGTTTTCGTACCTTGCATTGTTTTTTTTTCAAAAATTTGATTTTTTTACTGTCAATGTTATTTTCACGAATAAAACAAAAACTACTTATCCTATCGAAACATGATTCACAACAAATTTGTACCTCTTCTTTGGATGAACAAATTTTGTTTTTGTCATTTTTTTCGTAGCTCGTTTTATTCGTCTAAAAAATTTAATTTTTATATTTTCAATGCTGTATTTTACGAATAAAACAAAAACTACGCGTCATATCAAAAAGTGAATGAAAACAGATTTGTAGATCTTTTTTAGTCGCATAATTTTGTTGGAATCATCATTTGTCGTATCTTGCATAGTATGACAGCAAAATGAAATTTTTCATTATTTTTTTGTGCTATCAAAATTTGAATTTGTGATTTTTCTGAAAATTCGAAAAGTTGTTATGGAAATATCATAGGGTGTTCAAAAAGCAACGTTTTTCTCCTCTTGTTTTTTTTTTTCATATCGTGCGTTTTTCGGCTTAAAATGTTAATTTTCGTTTGTTTTTTGGAATTTTGAAAATGCTATAACTCCGTTAATTTTTTTCTTCATCAGGAAAACTCATAAGAATATTTTGTTCGTCATTCTGCGTACTGCTAATAACCGTACATAGAATTTTCAAATCTTCAAAAAAAGTGGTCTCAAAAATTTTCAAAATGTGCTCACTTTTTGAATTTTTATCCAAAATAGCTGGTTAACGAACTCGTTCTTTCTCTGTAGGTCATAAAAAAGTGTGCCAAAGCACAATCCAATCTGATCAATCTTTCGAAAGTTATCGTGCCTACACGATACTCCGGACAGACGGACAGACAGACAGAGTTACAGACAAAGACCTTCGTAAAAATCGTTTTTTCTGACTCAGGAGGTCTCAAAACGTGGAGATTTGATGAAAACCGACTATGTCAAATTTTACATAAAACTAATACCTTCTCATTAGAATGAGAATGTAAAATCGCATGGAAAACAGTTTTTACCATGATAAAACTGACTTTATTGCGCTTAAAACAAGTCCCCATATGTTTACGTACAAAAATTGGGTAGGAAAATATCCTTCACGAAAAGATGAAAACCGTGGTTCTTTCCATTTTTCGAACAATTATTTTTGTTAACTTGCATTATTTATTACGTTGCGAAGTAAAAAAATATTCTTATGTAATAAATAATTATTTCTTTTATTCAAACGAACCTAAAGGCTTGATTCAATTATGAGAAATTGATTGATTTATATGCGTCCTGATCAATTCAAATAATCTAACTCATTTAAATCAAATCAATATTTTGTCGTGGAGTGATGAGTTTTCAATAAATCTGGACCTTTCAAAGCAAGGAAATCATTTCCTTGAACGTACGAAACATTTATTTTAATCAAGAAAATGCAGCCGAATCTAGAAAATTAATTTTCTACACAAAAAGATGAAGCAAAAAGTTTAAAAGTTCAGAAAAAACCGCAAATTTTTAGCATTACTCTGAAAAAAGATACTTATAAACATTAATAAATTGTTTAGCCAACTGTTTTTGTTAACTTGCATTATTTCTTACTTTACTAAGTAAAAAGT
Source organism: Andricus curvator (assembly GCA_932195095.1). Taxonomy (NCBI): domain Eukaryota; kingdom Metazoa; phylum Arthropoda; class Insecta; order Hymenoptera; family Cynipidae; genus Andricus; species Andricus curvator. Next base: position 59,541 of record CAKNYM010046948.1, on the reverse strand, counting down.
TAACCATGTCAGAAGAAACCGCAACTATTTAGCATTAAAAAGGACAAAATAGTTATGAACAATAATAATTTTTTTTAATGATTATTCTGATTAAATTGCATTAATGATTTGCTCAAGTAAATTTCGTCTTAAATTTCAGAAAAAAAGCACAATATTCTAGCATTATTCAAATCAAATACTATTAACAACAATAGTAAATTGTTTGAAGAATTCATTTTGTTAACTTTAATTCATTATTCAACTCACTATAAATGAAAATTTGAACAGAGTAGATTTTGTTTAAACTCCAATTTTCTAGCATTATTCTAAGAGAATATTATTAAAAATAATAATAAATTGTTTGAACAATTACTTTTGTTAGTATTAATCAAGTATTACCTCAATCTAATTGAAAATTGGGCAAAAAGTGGAAACTTTTCGGAAAAACTGCGCCTTTCTATCTCTATTCTAAGAGAAAATTGCTAACAACGATAATAAATTGTTTAAAAAATTTATTTAAACATCCAGTTATTAGTATAAGGTAGGATTCCATATATTAGAAACAATTTGAATTAAGAAACGTAAAAAAATCATAATTAACACCAAAAACTTGCGAAACCCATTTTTTCACTTGTGGGGTTTTTTGGGACCCTATCAAACACACTTATGGGAGTGATATTTAAAAAGTAATATTTTATTCGTGTTCTGTGGCTATTTATGAAAAAAATTGTTGAGTTTCCACTCAAGTCAGCTAATATTGACGATTCTGAACAAAATTTACAAAAACTTATTTTTTTCTTATGGGAAATGCGTGTTAAACTTCATGGGGCTTGCGCCACCTCTAAATATCATTTTTTTGCAAAAAAAAGCATTGATTTATTTTTTTGCGGATTCGAACAAATTTCCGTGTGATATGCATGAAAATTCGAGAAAAAAAATTTTGGACCACCCTAATGTATATAGGATCGAAATTGCATTCAATCGATTTCAATGGAATCATTTTTTTACAGGGGATCAATACTTGATGATTTTTCTTTTACCATGAACAATTTCGTGGCAAAACCGATGGGAAAACTCCAAACATAACCTTAAATTCCAAAAACCTTGTTAGCTTTGCTCTGTACTTGATGATTTTTTTTTACTATAGTCAATTTCGTGGAATTAACAATATCACAATAGTAAACAACACATACATAACCTGAAATTCTGAAAACTTGTTAGCTTTTCTTTTTTGTGTAAAGCATGTTGGTAATCAAAATTAATTGATTTTAATTGGGTATTTTGAAATGTGAATTATTAGCTTTTGCGAAGGTTTTGCAATCAAATTATATACGATCCGAATTGCATTCAACCCATTTCAATGGAATCGTTTTTCACCGGAGATCAATACTTCATGATATTTATTTTAAAATATGATCCATTTGTGTTGAGAAACCCCAAGCATAATATTTTATTCTTAAAACTTGTAAGAGTTTCTCAAAATACTTGATGATTTTCAAGTTTTAAAAAATTGCTGACGTTTTGTAAGTACATTAATATTATTGCACAATTCCCTAATGCGAATGCCTTCGAGCGCTTAGGCGTCAATGTCCATACAGTCGGCCATGACTTTGACATGATATTACGGCTTTAGTTTGGATATCATGTTCGTCATGATTAACCTCAGACTTGCACCACTAAGTGCAAATTTTATTTTATGTGAATAATGCGCACTGCGAAATAAAAAGAAATAAAAAATTAGTTAATTATTCATATATCTGACTCGCTCATTACCATTTATTTCGTTAAGAAATAACGAAAAAAAAATCGCATTGACAGGTGGATGACAATTTAGCCCAACACATGACGTACTCGGAATGACAAAGAAATAGTCTCAAAATGATGAATTTCCCCCAGATTCTCAAAATGAGCCTGCGAAGCTTATTTTTGTTGCAACTCAAAACAACACCGATTTTGGCCTCCTTTTGAGGATCGGCGTTTCCTGTTAAGCTGAAACTTGTTTTGAGAATTAGTATTAGAATTACAAAATTGAATGACACTCGAAAAATATCAATTTGTTTTACAAGAAACTGATCCAAGAATGTAACGGTCTTTAGTTTCTTTATATTGACACAGATTTTCGTATCAAATGAATAGGGTTGCATCATTACTTTAGTACTTAGATCAGTACTTTATTCAATATTTATAAAATATTTTTAATTTTACTACACTTTAACTATACTTTTGTATCGTAAATTTTTATTGTAAAACGTCTTCAAAACCTGTTGCATCAAAAAGTGAGACCATGGCACTTTAGTTTGCACATGTAGATAAGATCCACTCTCGACGAGAACATTCTGAAGAAAAGTAAATAAGGTTTTGATGTAATGCCTTATTCCGTCAAATACATTGTACCGCATTAATGTGAAGAATAATTGTTTTCATTAACACGATAACGGCTACTATATATACAAGTGACACATATGCCAGATCTTTTTAGTGGCAGCTTCTTTCATCTTTGAAAAACAAGTTTTCTTTCTGTGGAGAAATGAGGAATATTATTTGCACCCTTCTCTTTACTTTCATAATATTTCTCAATTATGTTGGTAAGTAGATTATATTGTAATTTAAAATCAATAATATATCAGAATATCTTACATCTTGATATCTAATATATTCAAAAATTATGTTTTCGTAAAGCATATACTCTGAATCAGTTGAAACATATGTTATTATAATTCCACGCGTATTTCATCTTGCTGCGTATGTATCTATTCACGGAAAAGTGCCTTACTATTTTTTATGAAATCATTTGTTATAATTTATACATTTTTTATAAAATCAATTTATATCCAGACTTATTCTTTTTCTTTGGAAAGAACTTCTTTATCGGACTTCTTCTTTTTCATTAAAAAAATACTATTTATTTGAATCAGCTGAAACATATGTTATTACAATCCCATCTTATTAAATCTTGCTTCGTAATTATGTATTAACATATACTATTATAATTCCACGTGTATTTCATCTTGCTTTGTGTCTTACTATTTGTAATGAAATCACTTATTATAATTTATTTATAACCATATAACCATTCATTATAAAATGAATTTAAAGACTTCTTTTTCTTTGAAGCGAAAAACTTCTTCAGATTTTTTTTTTTCTTCGACGGAAAGACTTGCTGCGTAATTACGTATTTACCGAAAAGTGTGTCTCACTATTTGTTATAAAATCATTTCTGATCAATTATTCGTGATTATTTTTTGATAAATCAATTTAAGTACAGACTACTTTTTCTTTGGAAAGAAAAACTTGTTATGCAGGCTTCTTATTTTCCTTTAGAAGTAAGACTTTTTCTTAGAATCAGTTGAAACATATGTTTTTATAATTCCACGTGTATTTCATCTTGCTGCGTATGTATCTATTCACGGAAAAAGTGACTTACTATTTTTCATGAAATCATTTGTTATAATTTATGGTATACATTTTTTATAAAATCAATTTATATCCAGACTTATTCTCTTTCTTTGGAAAGAACTTCTTTATCGGACTTCTTCTTTTTCATTAAAAAAATACTATTTATTTGAATCAGCTGGACCATATGTTATTATAATCCCATCTCATTTAATCTTGCTTCGTAATTATGTATTAACATACACTGTTAAAAATGTTTGCAATTTTAATATACATTTAATATACATTTGTATATTAAATCTAATACCTAGGTATATTGAATCGCCATTAAGAGACTATGTTATTAAATTTCATATACCGCATATTGATCATTTATCAGAAAAGTCCGATATTTGCACTTTACAAAAATTAAAAACAATTCTGGCAGCAATTTTCAATTATAAATGATCAAAAAGAATATTTTCTCCTAGATGAATGCAAACTACACTGGTTTTTCAGAGACAAGTTCAATTAAACAAATAATTAAGAAACCTAACCTCCAAGCACCTGTACTCACGTTAAAATTCTAACATTCGCAGCGAATTTTAGGAATAATTCCACCCGTACGTTGCACTTTCATTGTAAGTAAGAATTTAGTCGACGAATGTAAGGTTATTGCTTTATTTTTTTTTAATTTGACAAGATCTGAAGGTATCAAAGGACTTGTTGTTTTCACGCATTCTGTTTTACCGACTTTAATATACATGTATATTAATTTTACAACATGATGGTATATTAAAATTAATGTACGGTATGTGCAAATGACTTTACTCACATGTATATTAAATTTCGATCAGATTTTTTTAACAGTGTATGCTATTATAATTCCACGTGTATTTCATCTTGCTACGTGTCTTACTATTTGTAATAGAATCACTTATTATAATTTATTTATAACCATTCTTTATAAAATGAATTTAAAGTCTTCTTTTTCTTTGAAGCGAAAAACTTCTTCAGATTTTTTTTTCTTCGACGGAAAGACTTGCTGCGTAATTACGTATTTACCGAAAATTGTGTCTTACTATTTGTTAAAAAATCATTTCTGATCAATTATTCGTGATTATTTTTTGATAAATCAATTCAAGTAAAGGCTTCTTTTTCGTTGGAAAGAAAAACTTGTTAATCAGGCTTCTCATTTTTCTTTAAAAGTAAGACTTTTTCTTGGAATCAGTTGAAACATATGTTATTATAATTCTATGTGTATTTCATCTGGAGGCACAATTACGTATTCACCGAAAAAAGTGTCTTATTAATTGTTACAAAATCATTTGTGATAAATTATTTGTCTTAATTTTTGATAAAATCAATTCAAATACATATTTGGTAATAATGAAAATATGTCTTCACACGAATTTTTTCTGATTAAAGAACTTTGGGCAATGGATGGTAGTAAACACTTCGCACTGCCCCCGCCAAGGCCAAATCGATTTGGGCCTTATCCGCCAGGTGCTATCTTTTGGAAGGATGGAGAGTGCGCTGGATTCATGGATGAAAAATTCAGGAATTTTGTAATGGATCCTATAGGTTTTCCATTTGAACCTCTGAGGGAAACGAAGGGTAAAGTGGGGCACATGGAATATTTAAATTTCAGGACTTGCTATTGCTTTTTTGAATACCCCCACCGCCCTAATAGAGGTCTAGATTCGAATGATGATTTTATTTTTGTCAAGTAAGATGTCCATGGAATTTGTAGATTTTAAAAGAATTTTCACACTATTTGGAAATTTTGAGGGATTTATACAATTTTAAAAATAATTAACGGTATGTTAATGGATTGCAAAGAGATTTAGGGATTTCTCGATTCTATGTTTATTGGAAGTATTTTATATAAAATATTACATAACAGAAAAGAAGTATGAAAAAGAATAAGAGGTATAGGAAGTTACTTGAATAGAAAAAATATGTGTTCATTAGTATATTTTTAAAACATAATTAGACAGAGGAAACTAACCTAAGAAATAATTTCGACCCCCCTCTCCCACCCTAAAAAGCCTTGCGAAATCAATGAGCAATCCCTTAGTAGACTCGCAATTTAGTACAATTAAGTACTTCTTAGTTAATTAATTTCTCAATCTTAAAAATAATTAGTAACCATATTCTTCTTCCCGCCAGCCTATCTTCCTCAGTCTGCTTTCGTGTATCGTAATTCAGAACTTATTGGAGTCCTCAAGAATGAAGAGATTTTAGGAAAATATACGAATGGTAATTCAAAAACTAAAATACAATCTAAAACAAATAGTAGGGAATTCTGCCTTAAACGCCTAATTTTTCCCCTAATTATGGAGTTCTAGCTTAATGATTTTTTCTGCGATTAAATTGATTAATGATTATATATTCTTTCTTTCATTAGGTTGGCATGTGATATATGCACCTAAAAATGGTGATGAAGTTAAGGTTAAAGAAGGTAATCAAAAAATAACTGTTGCAAGATATCATGACGGATGGGAACCGGTGCCACTTCACCCAGCGGGACATTAAAAATATAATTTAATTTTTAAAAAATACAGCCTGAAGAAAAAATACTACAGAATTGTACCCACCATGTCCAGTTTTTTCTCAATTGAGGTGTATTTTGGTGCTCTATAATTATGTTCTTCAAAGCCACGTGTTTAAATTAACTTTTTTCAAACTATTAAAACGTATTTGTTTCAAAGCAGCATCAAATTTTTGCGATGCTGTGAAAAAAATCACAATCTGTTTTTTAACAGGAATATACACATTTTATTCAGTAGTTGTAAACCATACATATATATATTTTTTTTCTTAATAGTTCAAATAGTAAACGTTATATTTTCTCTTAGTGTCAAAATAATGAAGATCGACCGCTAACTATGTAAACATTAAAAACTGGTATGATAAATAAAGCTTATTAGCATGAAAATAAACTTTTTTTTAATTATCACATTATTAATATTTCACATTTCCCTGAAGAAGATTTGTTCGCACACACCACACAATGCCAACCCTGAAGTTCCCTATATCTATAGATTATCGAAAAACCGAAAGCACCTTTGGATTCGTCTCCGAAATATCTATATACGCTTTTTTCAAACCATTTTTGAAACAATTACATTATTCTTTAAGATTCTGCACTTGTTATAAACTTTTATAACTTTTTTATTTGGTTGAAAAAATATTTGTTTCAACAAATAAGATTTCATTATCGTTTTCCTGAAGTAAAACAATTCCCAAATTTATGTAAGCATTCTTTGCCAAAGCAAGTCCGTAGCAACAAAATTTTTTTTCCAAACTTGCATAGTTACAAGTCAATCTTTTAAGAATTTTTCTACATGATTCGATTTTCGATTTTTGGTGATCCATCCCCCCAATTTGTTCGTTTTCGGGAAACAGCAATTCGATATTTTTATTTTTAAACTCGGTCAAAAATAACCCGTCCCCTGGGCTTTTAAAATCAAATATAGAGTTTTAAATTGAGCAAAGCTAGATTCTCGAAAAAATGGAAACAATAAGTTATTATATGTATATATATATATATATATATATATATATATATATATATATATATAT
>CAKNYM010046948.1:0-47671 GCA_932195095.1 Andricus curvator | reverse complement strand
TATATATATATATATATATATATATATATATATATATATATATGTATGTGATATATAGTCACATCTGAGTCTCGCGTAAATTTTCACGTGTGATTTCCACATGACTTCATGGTGAGTCGACAATTGTTGTTCGCTCTAACTTCACGCGTGATTTTTTTCATCACGCTGCTTTCCACCTGATTGCACGATGAGAACATTTGGCTATCTGGGTTACCACTGGGTATGAATTTATTTGGAAAGCAGGCTGAGTATGATGTCTTTTTATATTTTAGATGCTGAATACGAATTTTGACTCAGATTCCCGCTAACTCTTCAAAGTTTTCCCTTAGGTCCAGAAAATTTCCTAAACGCCAGTTTGTTTTAGTATAAAACCACCTTGTTAGTGGAATTATAAAGAAAAGTATTTTGGGGGTACTTTTTGGGTAGAATACATATGGGAGCTTTCGCTTCAGAGCCTTCAACTTTTTCCATAGAGTCGACGAATTTCCTAAAGAGAACTATTTTTTATATAATGACGTTACAGTAAATTCAACTTCGCAGCTGAAAACTTTCTCATGAGCCTGGAAAAATGTAGAGCCGAATGAAGGGACAGATTTTCTGATCGCGTGATAAGAATATCTGACTATTCTTACGCTTCAAAGAGAAAAACCTGTTTTTCTTGTAAATTTCAAATGGTACAGTTGCAGCTGAAAAAGCACATCCTGCTGTAGCAACTTGAGCTAATGAAGGATAACTCAGATTCGACTGACTCTTACTAAGACCTTTCTACATTATATGCATGATTTTTAGTGTAATAAGGGTGACGTTATACCCGTGAGAATTGCGTTCATAGGAAATTTATCGTATCTAGGGGAAAAGCCTGACCTGCTGAGGAAGAACCATGTTCAGATTCGTATTCAGCACCCCAGAATACATCAAAATATAATTTTCGGGCCGCCTTCCAGATGAATTCAATACCGAGGGTATTCCATGGATAAAAAAGGTAATTTTCTAGGGATTTTTCACGTCTAGTGTAGAAGCCTGACGGGATGAGGGTAAACGAACATCATATTCATATTTAGCGAACGAAAATATATAAAGATATTATACTCTGACGTGTTTACAGACGATTTCAGAAACAAGGGTTATTTCATACCCGACGGAGCTGATTTTCTAGGAAATTTTCCGCGTCTAGGGGAAAATCCTGACGCACTCGGGGAAAACTTATGTAAGATTTGTGTTCGGCGCCCCAAAATACATAAAAATTGCATGCCTGATCTTTTTCCAGACGATTTCAATAACAAGGGTTATTTCATACCTGACAAAACTGGTTTTATAGGGAATTTTCCATGGCTAGGGGAAAATCCTGACGTGCTGTGGAAAAACTGATGTCAGATTCGTGTTAAGCCCCCCAAAATACGTATAGGTAACTGATCTCTGATAACTCTGATCTCTCGCACAACCCACGTTTTTTGTGGACCTGTGTAATCGATGGATGGCACCTCAAATGGCTTTTCTGTTCTTTACGTTGGACCCCAAGACCGAAGAAACCCCTTCATCAAAAATTGAAACCTCATCCGAATCGGCAGAGTAAACCTTCATATTTCAGTCAATTAGGTCAAAAGTTCCAGACCAATATTTAGGTATATTCAATAGATTAGTCTAGCAGAAAATTAATTTACGGTTCCTAGAATTATTAAAATAAAAAGTCCTCTTATTTAGCTGCTATTAGAGAGAGAAGGTCAGAAGCCACAGAAGTAGAAATCAAAATAATTATTTCCAAGTGGTTGACTGGACAAAAAAAATACATCAGAGAATTGTAAGTTTATTATTAGTATTACTTATATACTTCTTTAGTGTTCGAAAATATATAAATGAAGCTTATTTTCTTTTGAACCCACCTTCATATTTATTGATGAATCAATTTTTGATAAAGGGGTTTCTTCGGTCTTAGCGTCCAATGTAAGGAGCAGGAAAGCTATTTTAGGTTCCAAACATCGATTATATATCCGTAAGACCGAAGAAACTCATGTGTCGAAAATTTATTTATAACAACGGTTGAAAAAATGAAGAAATAATTCGAAATCTAAGCTTTAAATTTGGAGTTGTCCAATTTTATATTTTTTGCCAATTAAAAAAATTAAATTTCTTTTATTAGGCAAATTTCTTGTAAGCTTTCAGATGGCCAAACCATTTTTGTGGCCAAGAGAATTGATTTCTGCATAAAATTAAGTTTTTGAATTTTTCTCGCCAACAACGAAAGATACGCAAAAATGGTAAGAAAAAAGTTTTTTCGCTTGAAAAAGTTGTACAGCTTTTTTTATGTTATCTTACGTCGTTCAAGACTTAAAGATAGTCAGTCTGCCTGATTAGTAATTGATTTGCTTAATTTATTTGTTCCACAAGGAAATTTTTAATTAATTTTAATTTTTCTCACATTTTAAAGCAAGAAACACAACAAAGAAGACACAAACACAACGGATGAAATGGCCGCCCAAGATATAAAGAGGAAATTGAAGGAGAATCCAAAGAAGACGAACGTGAAAAAGATTCAAGTCAAGGAAACTGTTCCTTCAAAAAAAAGTTTTTATTTCAAGTTTAGATCTTAGTTATTTCTGAGTAAAGACTCACATTTTTCATTTGTCGTTTTCAATTTTTGTTCCATTTCTTTATCATTTATTCATCGCATCTTTTATTTTAAATAAATCGAAAAATAACGAGTTTTTAGACATTCGAACATTTTGACCACGTTTTCTTCAAAATTCTGGCGTAATAGCAATTTTTTAAAAGATTTGTAATATGCACATTAATCAAAATTTAGTATAAACAATTGTATTTTTTCACATAATCAATTTCACTATTTCAAGTTGTATTGGGTGCAAGAAGGAGTAATAAAAGTGAAAAATGGTGAAGCGGGGTCCCAAAGAAATTTCTGAATTCATTCAAATAGACATTATACATTATTCTTTTAGGACAATGCGCTAGTGATATTTCACTGAAACTTTCTTAATTCTTTCAAAAGGAGTATTCCAGCAAAGTTCGACAGAATTTTTTGAATTTTTTTCAAAATTTGCATCTATATTCGACCGGAACATTCCACACTCTTGCAGGGCAATATTCGGGCTACATTCCACAGAAACATTCAGGCAACACTCAACGCTATGTTCAGACAAAGTTCGAAATCAACGTTCAAAAAACATATTTAGGGTCATATTCCGACAATATTAACTAGAAAAATTTATGACACATTACGCGGCAATATTTACAACGTATACGACATTTCAATGTTGCCAAAAAGTGGATTCAATATTCCACGGAAATATTACCAATGTTCGAATGGAATATTCCTGGAATATAGCGTGCTTTGCGGGTATCTGCATTTTCGGATATCTTTCAAAGTTTGAAAATATAAACTGTCAACTCTACAAAAATTACCTCAAAACCTTCTAGATATTTTTTCGAGAATTTTAAACATCTTTCAAAATATTTGGAAATCTAGTTAAACATCTTGATAATACTAATTTTTCAGAAATAAAATCATTCTACATTTTTTGTTCCAAAACTTCCATATATATGCCTTTAATAATTCAAATTTTTGCAAAAGCTTTTAAAAATCTTTTGAAATGTTTAGAAATCTTTTTGAATGTTCTCTTGAAAGTAATTTTTCAAAATAAAAAATCATTTTCAATTATCTTAGGAATCTTAAAAAAAATATAATTCTCTTGAAATCTTTCATAATTTTTGAAAAGCTTCTAAACTTCTGCTCGAAATTCTTAAAAATCTATATATCGTTTTCAATTGTTTGAACATATTTTCGTTTTACACAAAAATGTATCATTTTTAAATACAAGAAATTGTTTTTTATCACTAAAATTATCCCAAAATTGAGTTAATAGTGATCTTAAAACTGGACATGAGGCACTATATGTCAATTTTCGTAATTGTTATAAATAATTTCTATAAACAAATATCTCACCCTGCCGTTTTCCCGAATTTTTTTTTGTTTTTTATTAATTTATTATTAAAATAATTTTTTATTTGTTTAGAATCGGGAATTCGAAATTGTCGTGAAATTTATAGTCTGGGTAATTTAATGTTTCGAATATTTTCAGTTTCGGGCATTTTCCAGTGTCGTAAATTAGTATGATTAATGAAATTAATCAAATTTCCCGACACTGTAAAATTCCCGAAAAAGAAAATATTCAAAATTCACGAAATCATAAAATTGCCGACAATTTAAAGTTGCGTAATTGGAAAATTGTTTAATTAAAAAATAAATATGATAAACAAAATAATTGGATTTAATCAACATATATTTTATTTTATCTATTATTTTTTATTTATCACATAAAAAAATATTCAATGTGGAAAACGTTTGTTAAAAATTCTCTTATTCAAGGTAATTAATTGTCGTCGATAACAACTCTCCTTGAATAAACATCACTACGTGATTGCAAAAGAATGATAATATTTTTATAGAATGAAGATGAAGTCATTTCTAATCGTCTAGCTCTATCTTTTCATAATTTCAAATTAGTTCAATTTATTAAATTATTATAAATTATAATTATGATCATAATTATAATTATAATTATAATAATATATCATACAATATATATTATTATGTGTTGTTATAATGAATATAATCAGTTCAATTAGATCTGCCATAGGAAATAATAATAACGTCTTTGAGAGAAAAAAATGAATTTCTTTTTTTGAAAAATAAGAATTTGTATTTTTTTCACGGAATCGAGACAAGATAATAGTAGACTGAAAAAATCAACGTTTCTTCTCTCTAAAAGCTATTAAAAAAGTCTCTTGACGCTTTCTTTTATATGGCGTTTTTAAAAATTTTTAAATCTATTTTTTCGGATTTAAAAATTCGAAACTTTCAAAATTGATAAAAAAATTCCTATTGGTTAACAAATATTGGAAAATTTTTTTAATTTATAGATTTTGAAAGTGAAGAATGATAAAAATTAGAAATTCCAACAATAATTTTTAACATAATTTAGAATTTTTTTAAAAAGTGCAAAACACATGCTTTTTAGAATGAATTAAATGCACACTTTTTTGAAAAAAGTTGAATATGTCAAACATAAAATTTCTCAGCTTGAAGTGAATGAGATGATTATTATCTTCTTCGCTGTGTTTAATTGTTTGAAAATCGCGGAAACTTACAAAATTCAAAATTTTTTATTCCGAAAAAGGAATTTTCATCCGCTTTGAGCTCTTTTTAAAATGAAAGTTAACTAAATTTTAAAGAGAATAAAAAAAGAGCCCATTTTTGCAAGGGAATGACATAATTTTGCCAAATTTTCACAATTCCGAATGTGGAAAAGTCTCGAAACAGAAATTTTCAGAAAAATAATAATTCCCGAAAGAAAATGATACTACCAAAAATGTTTATTCTCGTAATTTTAAAACATGAATTTTGAAATTTCTGGAAATGGTGTATTGCCGAAATCTTACATTCTCGAAATTTTGAATCCTGGAACAAATAAAAAAAAATTTAACCGAATTTTTCGGTCGGAATACTCTTTGCTTTTATATGGAGTATATTTCTCAAGTCACTATTAAATTTTTTTTCAGTTTGAAAATTCGTTTGTATTATAAGCCGTTGAGAATTTCATTATTAGAACATTTTTAATTTTTGGCAATTTTATAGATTCAAAAATTTTCTATTTTGAATATTGTATTCTTCGTCATTTGAAAAGTGTTGGAAATTTTATTTTTCAAGATTTTTCAGTCGTCCCCAAAAATATATAAAAATTAAGATTGCTTTTTTTTTTATTTGAGATTTTCATACTTCTTCTTTGAAAATGTGTATTATAAATTGATGGAGGTTGCATTGCCTATTTACAATAGCTTCACAATATTGCCTTCTCATTGTTTTCGAAAAAGCTGAAAATGTTGCAACATCTCTTTCTTTTATTAAACTTTTCCTATTTAAATTCCTAGGTCAAAAAATTATTTTCAATAAAAAAACTAAGTTTTAACTTTTAACACAATAGTTAAACCAAAAATGTACTAATCAAATTTTTAGTTAAAAAATTAATTTTCAATCATGAATCTTCAATAATAAATATTATATTTATAATAAAAAAGACAATTTTTTTACAAAATACGTGAATTATAAACCAAATAGTTGAATTTTCCACTTAGAAAGGTGAATTTTAGCAATAATGTCATTTTATTGATCAGGGTATTACTTAATTTTTTGATAATAAATATCAAATAATGTCAAATAGTGGTCTATTATTTTTGGGGAAACGACAAAAAAAAATTGAGGCCGAGGTGGGTTTATTTCTTGTTTTCCCCAAGAATAATATACCTGTAATCGACGCTATTTAATATTTAACATGAAAAAGTTAAAATGAAAAATTTTTAACTAAAAATAGAATAGTTACAGTTTCAGTTAAGAAAAATTAATTTTTCACGGAAAAAACGTATTTTTAAGAAAATAGTTGAATTTTTTACCAAGATTATCAATTTTTAGTTAGAAAATTGATTTTCTACCAAAAAACGGCGAATTTTCAACTCAAAAGATAAATTTGAAGTAAAAACTACTCGTTTTGCTACTCGTCCTGCGAACATTGACCTCCTCGAAGTAAAGACGTGTAAAAATCATATACTATTATTTTTAATGTTATTTTTCACGAATAAAACAAGCACTACGCATCCTATGAGAAATGATGAGTAACAAATTCGTAGCTCTTTTTTGGGTTGACCACTTTTGTCAAATTGGTTTTTTCCCGTAGCTTTTGTCGTTTGACCAATTTTTTTTCAATGTGGTTTTTTACGAATAAAATGAAAACTACGCGTCATATCAAAAATTGAAGCATAACGTAGATATTTTCTGGGTGCATAATTTTTTTCTCATATTTTTTTGTATTTTGCATAGTTTGACCGCGAAATGGAATTTTTTATTTCTCACTATTTTTTTGAGATCAAAACTGGAATGTTCGATTTCTCAGAACAATTCTTATAGTTGTTATGATATTCTTTTAGGGCTTCGAAAAAGCAACGTTTTTGACCGTTTGACTTTTTTCATATTGGGCGTTTTTTGGCTTAAAATGTTCATTTTCTTTTTTTTTAATCTTGCAAATTCTATGTACGAATAGCCGTACATAGAATTTTCAAATCTTGAAAAAATGTTTTCTAAAATTTTGAAACTGCTCTAATTTTTTCAAATTTTATCCAAAATAGCTGGCAAACAAACTCGTCCTTACTTTTCAGGCATTAAAACGACGACAGACAGACACCGACGTAAAATCTATTTTTTATGACTCAGGGGGCCTCAAAATTTCGACATTTTTTCTAATCGGCGAAAGTCATTTTTCACATGAAACCAATACCTTCTCATTGAGATGAGAATGCAAAAATTTATTTTTAACAAACTAGTTCTACTTTTAACGAAGAAAGATTATTTCTCCACGTAAAATGTTATAGTTGATATTTCAACCGAGAAAGATTTGAATTAAAATAAAAAACAGTTGAATTTAACCAAAAATTTTCAACCAAAATTTGCATTTTTAACCGAAAAGGATGACATTTTTACCAAAATAGTTCAATTTTCCACCAAAAAAGGTTTCAAATAAAAGTGGTATAATTAAATTTTCAGTTTAAAAAATTAATTTAGAAGAAAAGAAAAAGATTTCTCCACAAAATAGTTCAACTTTTGAAAAAGAAAATCAGTTTCCAAGAAAAAAAATTGAACTAAAAAGTTCAACATTAAACCAAGAGGTTAAATTTTTAACCAAAAAGCAAAATTTTCAACGAAGAAGATTAATTTGCTATCGAAAAAGACAAATTTTTAACAAAATACATGAATTTTCAACTCAATAGTTGAATTCTCAACTAAATAATTAAATTTTTAAACAAAACAAATAATTTAAAAAAAATGAGATGAATTCTCTAGCAAAAATATAATAGTAGAAGTTCCATTAAAAAGAATGAACTTTTAATCAAAAATATTTGGACTTTCTTATTGGGTTCTAGTAATTTAGTTCACATTTAAGCGAGAAAAATGAGAAAATTTGTCTTTTTGGTTAAGGAATCATCTTTTGGATTAAATCTTCAACTCTGTTGTCGAAAATTCATTGTTTTAATATTCGTCACTTTAGTTTATAATTCATCACTTTAGTCGAAAATTTGACTGTTTTTTTAAAAAATCGTTTTTTGGTTGAGCAATAATTTTTTCAACTGAAAATTAAACTTTTACAATTTTGAATAAAAATTAATATTTTTAATTGATCTTTCCCAGTTAAACATTAAACTATATGACTGGAAATTGAAGAATTTTTTGGAAAATTCGTCTTTTTTTGGTGGAAAGTTAATCTTCTTGGTCGAAAATTCATCCCTTTTGATTCAAAATGCAACAGTTGAAAATTATTATATTTTACTTGAGGATTCAACTATTTTGTGTAAAATTCGTCGTTTTTGGTTGAGAATTCAATCACTTGGTTTGAAGCTAAACTACTTTTAAGAAAATTAATTTTTGTTGGTTGAAGTTTCACCATTTTAGTAGAAAATTCATATTTTTGGGTTGAAAATTCTACTATTTTTCTAAAAATTAAACTAATTTTTTAACGAAAATTCAAATATTTCGTAGAAAATTAACTTTTTTGTTGAAAAATTATATTTCCGGGTTGCAAATTTAACTGTTTTGTAGATAATTCATCTTTTTGGCTTTAAAATTCAACAATTTTGTTGATCACCTCAAAAGAGGTGATGAAGAACAGGGCATTTTTGGAAGAAAAAAATTTCAATTGAGATCTGAAATAAGGAATTTCGCGAAAGAATTACGATTTTGAATAAGAACAAGGAATTTTCCAAAATAATTCTAATTTTGTTTAGGAACAAAGAATTTGCGAAAAACTCTGAATGGGGGATTTTCAAAAGAATGATCATTCAGATTAGGAACAGGAATTTTTCGAGAAAAATTATAATTCTGATTTGGTATAGGGAATTTTTTTAAATAACTATAATTTTTAATTACAATAGGAAATCTTCGAGAAAAATTATAATTCAAATATAAAATAGGGAATTTTTCAAAAGGATTATAATTCTGACTTTGAAGAGGAAATTTTCGAAAAGAATTATAACTTAAAAATATATATATAATTGTAAATGCGAACAAGAAATTTTTCAAAAGACTAACAATTTAAACTTGGAACGTTAAATTTTCGAAAAGAATTTTGATTTTGGCTTAGAACAGAGAATTTTCGAAAAACAATTATGAATTCAGATCTGAAACCAGGAATTTTTCTGAAGAATTAAAATAATTGAACAAATTCGGAGACCATCTCAATGGAGGAATTTGAAAAGAATTATCATTCTCATTTGCAACAGCAAATTTTCGAGAAGAATTATAATTCTGGTTTGGAACAGCGACTTTTTAAAAAATGATATAATTCTGAATAGGACCAGGAAATTTTTGTACAAAAATTCTAAATCTAACATGAAACCAGGAATTTCCAAGAAAGAATTATAATCCTGATCTGAAACAAAGAATTTTCCAACAAAATTATTATTCTGATTTTGAAGAGATAATTTTCCAAAAAAATTAAGAAATCGTAAAGATTTGAAAAAGTTTTATTTTCCTAAATTTAAGATAAGAGTTCAAATATTCATAGAGAAATTTCAGTTTTCGAGATTTTTCTTTGGTTTCTCGCATATTTTGGAAAGAAAATAACAAAATTGTTTACTTAGTAAAAGTATAATAATGTTTTAGAGCTATATATATTACGAAACGGCCATGCCACGCTGAAAAAACCAGTTCTCGTCAGATCACTGAAGTTAAGCAGCGTTGGGCGCGGTTAGTACTTGGATGGGTGACCATTCGAGAATACTGTGTGCTGTTGGCATATTATGGGTGTGGTGAGCCCAAAATTGTAGTTATTTATAACTACAAGAAAACTATCTACCTAGAAACACTACCCGAATCGGGTAGTGTCACGCCTACCCTGAAAGGGAAATGGCTTGATGGTATACATATAATATATATTAGTTCAAAATTAAAAAAAAATTTAATGGTGATAAATAGATAAGTTTCATAAAAGAAGGCGGTTGCGTAAGATTTTCAGCTTTATTCAAACAACAAGAAGCTGATTGCGATACTTGTTAAAAGACTACGTCACCTCCAGCGAGGTTACCTTGCTTTATTTACACGTCGTGTCTAGATTCGCTGAAAATATTTGCGCAATTTTCAATGAATTTTAATTAATAGCAGATCATTGTATTCCGTAATTTATTTTTAACATCTGATCCGTTATTTGTTAATTATACATTTCGATATTATTCAGAAGATTGCAATTTAATTAAATTAAATTTTACTTTGTACAATGAATATTTAAGAAGAAATTCACTACTTCCTAAATAACATTTTTTTCATAAAAACGTTGCAGATAGAAGAGAATCGATCAGGAAATAAAACAATCCATTGTTAATTAGAATAAAATGAAAATTTCGATTTTTGTCTTATGTGGAAGGAAAAACTTTACATATGGGTAAGGGCTTTCAAGTTGAAAATTCCTTCCATGAACGCGTGGGGAGAACCATGCTTTTTTTTTATTCTTCATAAACTACGTTTTATTTTAGAAATAAAATTTTTTTTTATTCAAAAATATTTTATAAGTAATTTCAATTCATGAAATTAATTTTTTTCTTAAAAAAGGACCTCTGTTCCCATGATTTGAAAGATGTTCGTGGATAGTCCAGCTTTTTAGGACGAATTTGATACCTATTTATGAAATATAATAATATAATACATAAGATTTGATGTTTTTCACTCAATATATCAAAATTATATGAATTATTTTCACTCTAAACAAAATTTCAAAAAAATTTGAGGGAATCCAAATGATTGGAAAGATTTTCAGTGATTCGAAAGGATTACAAGGGATTTTAAGTTATTTTAAGGTATTTTAAAGTACTAGAAAGTATTTTAAAGAATAACAAAAACTTTACAGAATATACTGAAATTTTCCAAGCTTTTTAGGGATTTCACGAGATTTAAAGGGATTATAAAAGGTTTTAGGGTATTTCAAATGATTTCAAAGGACTGCCTCAGACTTCACAATTTTTCATGTCTTTTTTCGAAATCCGTCAAAATTTGTTTTTAAATCATCGAAATTGACAAAGTAGCGGTGGTTCTGTAAATATTTTATTGAATTTTTTTGTTATCAATGTAATTTTATGGTGTCATAAAAAATAATGAAGAATATAATTATTTATTAGTCTCAACAAGTTTTGAATCCAACTTTTTCCTCTTGAGTCAATAATTTATTTAATTAAATTAAAAAAAATAAATTATCAAACCAAATCTTAAAAAATTTTCAAGTAAACCTTGTTTGGACAGATGTTTGATGTTTGGATGTTTGGAAGCATATTTTTCTCTGAATTTCCATTTTATGTAATTTTTTACATAAGAAGATTAATTGGTTGGAAATTATTCTTCTTATAATATTTTTGGAAAATAAATTTATAAATAAAAACATCACGTGATTGGTTTAAAGAACCCCTGCCCCCCACACCCATGTGATTGTCGTTATATTTTCTCTGCCCCCCTTCATTTTTAACCACCCCTTTAACTTTCTCATTTTTCATAAACTTTAATGTTTCAATTGAGGGAAAATGAAATCAAAAATAAATTTGAAAATATTTAAAAAGTCATTGCAAATTCTAAAATAAATTTTTTCCCTTAAAAAAAAGCAACTTCTGTTTCCATGATTTAAACAGATCATGGCTAGTCCAGCTTTTTAGGAGGAATTTAAAAACTTTTTATCAAATATAATTGGTAAATATCATCTAACATCATATCATTGGTAAATAATTTTGTTTTGGAACGACGAATTTTCGAAAAGAATTCTGATTCTGATTTGGAACAAGGACTTTAAAAAAATGATAATTCAGATCTGAAATAAGGCGTTTTCCGAATGAATAAATATTTTTAATAAGAATAAAGAATTTTCTAAAAAAATTCTGATTCTGGTTTAGAACAAAGAATTTTCAATAAAAGAATTATAATCTAGATCTGAAACAAGGAATTTTCTCAAAGGATTATAATATTTTTATTTTGGAACGGGGGATTTTTAGAAAGAATTATGATTCTGATTTGGAACAACATATTTCCGAACAAAAATTATAGTTCAGATCTGAAACAAAAAATGTTCGAAAAGAATTATAATTCTGAATTGCAAGCAAAATGTATAATTTCAATATGAACTAAGGAATTTTTCGAAAGAATTATGATTCTGACTTGGAAGAGGAAATTTTCGAGAAGAAATATAATTCTGACTTAAAATGGGGAATTTTTGAGGAAAAAAAATTATAATTTTGAGTGGGAAGAAGCAACTTTCCAAAAAAGTAACAATTTAAAGTTGGAAAGTGTAATTTTTGGGGAAAAACTCTGATTTTAGCTTAGAACCGGGAATTTTGGAGAAAAAAAATTAAATTAAGATTTGAAATAAGGAATTTTATAAAAGAATTACAATTTTGACTAAGAACAAGGAACTTTCTAAAATAATTCTGATTTGGGATTAGGCCAAGGAATTTTCGAAAAACAATTATAATTAAAATCTGAAACAAGGAATTTTTCTAATGATATACAATAATTTTATCTCTGAATCGAGGATTTTTGGAAAAAAATTATCATTCTGATTTAGAACAGGAAATTTTCGAGAAAAATATTAAGATTGTGACTTGGAAGAGACAATTACAAAAAAATATATAATTTTGATTTATAACAAAAAACGTTTTAACATCAGAACAATTTGAATTTGAAATGTGGCATTTTTTGAAAGAATTCTGATTCTGGTTTAGAACAGGGACCGTAAAAAAATTATAATGATATCGAGAATTTTCCCAAATAACTATAATTCTGAATTGTAAATAAAGATTTTCTAGAAGAATTATAATTCTCAATTGGAACCGTGACTTTTTGAGAACAAAAAATAATTCAGATCTAAAACAAGGAATTTTCTAAAAGAATTATAATTTTTACTTGGAATGCGCTATTTCTGAAAAGAATTATGATTCTGATTCGGAACAGGAAATTTTCGTACAAAACATAAATCTGCCTTGCGTCGTAGCTTAAGAGGCGTAGTTTAAGCAATCCGAGAGATTTTTAAAAGTTTTATTTTCCTAAATTTAAAATAAGAGTTCAAATATTCATGAAACTGTTTAAGTTTTCAAAATTTTTTTGATTTCTTGCATCTTTTGGAAACAAAATAATAAAATTGTTTATTTATATAAAAAATATATTAACTTTTTAGTGCTATATAATATATACAGGGGAGAACAACTTACTGGCAAAAAATATTAATTATTTTGTTTAGTACAACATTTCAGCAAGGATACCATACTTTCTGATGAAGTTTCATTGAAATGTTATAATTAAATAATCTATGAGGGCAGAAAATTAGTTTTCAACATGAAAAAAAAACTTTCGTTTCTTCATTATTCATACTTTTTACCGAAATGAAACATTTTTTGTGGCATGTTTATACAATAGAATCAAAGTTTTAAGTTTAATTAACAATATTTATTGATGTAAAGTGTTCTTTCTTTATTATTTATAAATATTCGAGAACTTATTATTTGACATTACATTTTCCAACAGTAGATAACCAACAGTATAGATAATCGAAAAATTTCGCTGTCAAAATTGGCAGCTCTGCGACTGTCACACAGTTGCTTCAAGTTAAAGGTAGTATTTGTATATTTATTTCGATTCGGGACATTTTTAAATTATTATTTTTTTAAATAAACCAGTCAGCTTAAATCGTATGAAGATTAAACATCTCGTACCAATCGTGCCAATCTCACGGAATATCAGAGATGAAAAAAAATGTCAAAAATTTAAGCTGTTATCATTTTTGTAAAATAATTATAGTTTCAACTATGATTTACTCAATAAACTCACTGCAGTTGTCATGCTCAGAAGTAATACTAGAAACGATTATCTACTGATGGATAGAGGTGTCCAAATCGTACCCTTGACCGGGTCTAATAAAAATGTTTGATGCAGCTAATTGGCTAATTTCTTAATATTTTTTTTCTATAAGAATATTATATGGAATATGTATTTAAATACACAACTATATAAATACTTTTATACCTCTTACTGTACGTTATTTATGGTTTCCAGGAATAATATGAATGGAACTTGAAACTAATAGAAATTTTTTGTATTCAAGATAATACACGCTTTGCCAGGTGAAAACTTCATTTTTGAAATTTTCTAATTTTTCTTTGATCTTTTTTTTATTTTCCCTCGCCTTTAACATTCAAATACCAGCATTTCAGTCTTGTAATATTTTTAACCCAAGATCTTTTCTAAACGGAATAAAACAATATTTCAGATAAAAATTTCAGATTTCCAAATTTATTTATTTATTTTAAACAAAAAAATGACTTTTCCACCGTAAAACATGACTTTTAAACAAAAAAACTTTAATTTTGAACAAAATGATTGAATTTTCAACCTGAAAATATGATATCTCAACAAAAAAGTGTGATAGTTGATATTTCAACCAAAATAGATCAAATTTCATTTAGAAAATGAAATTTGAAACCAAAAAGACGATTTTTTAACAAATGAAGATTTTTCAGTCATGAAGAAAAAAGTTCACCTGAATTGTTGAAACTTCAAGCCAAACGACGAGTTTTCTATGCAAAAATTGAATTTTTAAACAAAAAATATGAACTTTCAGCAAAAAAGTTAATTTTTAAGAAAAGCAGGTCTTCTTGTCTTCATTATATTCCTCCCTTTTAGGGGTTTTTGAGTCTTCATAAACAAAAAAGATAAACCTTCTTTCAAAAAAAAAAAAAATTCAACAAAGTAGTTCAAATTTTACCCACGCAGTTGAATTTTCAATTTAAAAAGATCAGTTTTCAAATAAAGACCAACCAAAGAGATGAATTTTTAACTAAAAATAATGAATCTTCAAGAAAAAAGTCATTTCTCAATAAAGTCGTTCAACCAAAATTTGAAAATAAAATAGTTTAATCCTCAAACAAACAAGATTAATTTTCAACTGAACAGTTGCATTTTTATTCAAGAAAGATGAAATTTCTAGTTTGACTTTTCAACATTAAAATATGAGTTTTAAACAAGAAGTGAATTTTCCACGAAGGTACTTGAATTTTCAAACCAAAAAAGACGAATCTTCAACAAAACAGTTGAATTTTTTACGAAAAAGGATGACTTTTTAAAAAAATTATTGAATCTTCAACCAAATAGTTGCATTTTTACCCAAAAAGATGAAATTTCTACTAAAACGGATGAATTTTTTAATCAAAAATACAATTTTAAAAAAATTCGGAATTTGCATCCAAAAAAGATTTTAGTTTGACTTTTGAACATTAGAATGTGAGTTTCGAAAAAGAAATCAATTATCTGGGAAGATACTCGAATTTTCAACCCAAAAAGACGATTTTTGAACAAAACGGTTTAATTTTTAACCATAAAGGATGAATTTTTAACAGAATTATTCAATCTTCAACCACATAATTGCATTTTTATCCAAGAAAGATAAAATTTCGACTAAAACAGATGGATTGTTAAATTAAAAAGACCAATTTTCGGGAAAATATTTGAATTTTCATCCAAAAAAGATTTCAGTTGACTTTTCAACACCAAAATATGAATTCTAAGCTACAAGTAAATGTTATATGAAATAGTTGCATATTCAACCGGAAAGGATGATTTTTCAACAACATTGTTGAATTTTTTTAAAAATAATCAAATTTATAACTAAAAAGATAATCTTCAGGAAAAAAAATAAAAAAACAAGAATTATAAATATAAATACAAGGCGAATAAATTACTAAGAAGAATATTATATCAGGGTTGCCGAAAAACTTCATTTTAAAAATTCCCCAATTTTTCCCTAAATAATTTTTCATTTTTCCATACCATTAATAATTAAATACCAAAATCTCAAACTTGTAACATTTTTAACCTAGAATCTTTAAGAAACAGAATGAAACAATTTCAAATTGAAATTTTAAAATTTCAAATTTATTCTGCTAGACAGTTATTTAAAGTTATAGAAATTCCCTGACTTTTGCAAGATATTTTTTCTAAATCCCTGACTTCTATACAATTACTGCGAGTTATTGGTTTCATTTGAAAACTTCCAAAAATTACGTACATCAATAAACGACCCTCACCCCTTCCGTAACAAATCGTAACAAAATTTTTCAACCCCTCTCTCCCCCTTGAGCTCTTACGTAATTTAAGTACGCTCCCTATAAACCTTATTAAAAAACCAAAACCTTTCTTTATTTTTGGAAACTTTTTTTTCCTATCTACTATAGGGTGGTTCCCATAAGTTAAAATTTTATACAAAAATGTTAATAGTGATGAATAGATATGTTTGATAAAAGAAGGCGATTGTGTAAGATTTTCAGCTTTATTGAAGAAATTAAAAGTTGATTGCGATACACGTAGATAGACTATGTCGCCTTTAGCAAGGTTTTTCTTCAAGTTATTTGTCCTCAAAATGATGTCATTGACATGATGAAATTCACACACTCAATCTATTTTACCTTGCTTTATTCACGCCTCGTGTCTAGATTCGCCGAAAATATTTGTTTAATTTTCAACGAATTTTAATTAACAGCAGATCTTTAATGTCCAATACTCAAGGGTATAGAATTCCTGAATATAAGACAAGAAAACAACGAACAGATTTGGACAACCACCACAAAATGCTTCTATTGTAATTTTTAAAAAACAAAATTTTTTTTCTCATTTTTCTTTCTTCTTTTTTATTTTTTTCCAAGGAAACAAAATTTTTTGTTTTTTAAAAATTACAATAGGAGCATTTTGTGGTGGTTGTCCAAATTTGTTAATTGGATTCTTTTTTTATTTTCAGGAATTCTATACTTTAATATTATTGAGGACATTTTTATCAAGTTGCATTAAATTGTATTATATTACGTTAAATTATAATTTGTAAAATGAATATTTAAGAAGAACATCACTACTTCCTAAATAGAGAAAGTTTCCATAAAAACGTTTCCGATAGAAAAGAATAAATCAGAGAATGAAACAATCCATTGTTAATTAAAATTAAATGAAAATTTTGACCTCTGTTTTACATGGGAGGAAAAACTTTGAATATGTTTAAAGGCTTTCAGATTGAAAATTACTTCCATGAACAAGTGGGGGAACTAAGTTTCTAACTTTTCATAAAGTTCGTTTTATGTTAGGGACGAAGATATAAAAAATAGAGTTCAAAATGTTTGAAAAGTAATTTCAATTCCCTAAATCAATTTTCTTCTTTAAAAAAATCTCTCTTCCCATGATTTAAAAAATGGTCCTGCATTTTCATTTAGCCTAGGCTTAGTTATTCCAAGGTCCATGTCTATACATTATGCGAAGAAAAGCGAAAAAAATTTGGTTACACTGCTCAAGAAAATAATTTATTACACTATACTAATAATAATGATAAATTTGACCATTATTGCAGATTCATTATTATTCCTTCAACTTCATAAAAAGCGTACAAATACGCGTTGACAGAACTTCGATTAAAATGAAAACTATGGTAGTTTTATTGAAAAACATGCAGTTAAAAAATTTCTTTCGATATATTCTAGGTGGACAATTTTGACTTGCGGGATTTTATTTCAACCTTACACATTTTAATTTACCTAAATTCATTATAATATATATTTTCCACAAAATTCTTTTAATTTCAAACTGTAAATTTGGTAAAAATTTATATCAATTATATTAAGTTTCAACCCCTATCCGTAGTTGAAATGCACTATATTATCAACTGCAAAATTTACCAAATTTACAAACAAATTTAAATTAAAAAATTTCTCTTCGAAAATATACATAATAATCAATGTAGGTCAATTTTAATGTATAAGGTAGGACTGATTCATATCGCCTTACCGACAAGTCCAGTGAGTCAGTCCGGGCCGAAACATAAAAAATCTAATTTTTATTTTATCTGAAAGAAAAAAATATGTCTTATAAATCAATTGCAGAACACAGAAAAATTAAATATTATCGATCCTAATGTCAATAAAGAAAACTAATTTTTACATTATCATCAGAGAAGGTATCAGGTTTATGTAAAATTCAACAAAATGTTGATGGAATCTTCTTTTTTGAAACAAATATTTTTTCAAACAAATAAAAAAGTTTCTTATTAGAGGTGTTAACATATTGATTTTGATTGAATATTTGCAGTTGGTTTGCAATTAACGCATTTGTTTATAACATGTGCAGAATGTTGAAAAATAATCTAATTGTTTCAAAAATGGTTTGAAAAACGTGTATGTAGATTTTTCGGAGACGAATCTAAACGTGCTTTCCGTTTTTCGATAATCTATAGCTACAGGGAACTTCAGGGTTGGGTGATAATTAAAAAAAGTTCATTTTCATGCTAATAATCTTTATTTATCTTACCATTTTTAAGTTTTCACATAGTTAGCGGTCGCTCTTTATTATTTCGACACTAAGAAAAAATATAACGCTCACTATTTCAACTATTAAAAAGAATATATATGTGTAATTTATAACTAATGAATAAGATAGTGTATATTCCTGTTGAAAAACAGATTGTGATTTTTTTCACAGCATCGCAAAAATTTGATGCTGCTGTGAAACAAATACGACTTAATAGTTAGAAAAAAGTTAATTTAAACACGTAGCATTCAAAAACATTATTATAGAGCTCCAAAATACACCTTAATTAAGAAAAAGCTGGACACTTTGGGTACAATTCTGTAGTATTTTTTCTTCAGATTGTATTTCCTTTTAATTAAATTGTATTTTTAACGTCCCGCTGGGTGACGTGGAACCGCTTCCCATCCGTCATTATATTGTGCAACAACTATTTTTACATTACCTACTTTAACCTTAACTTCATCACCATTTAAAGGTGTAATTATCACTGACGAACCTAATGAAAGAAAAAATATATATACCCATTAATCAATTTAATCGTAGAAAAAATCATTGAGTTAGATCTCCATGATTAGGGGAAAAATTAGGCGTTCAAGGCAGAATTCCCTCATATTTGTTTTAAATTGTATTTTAGTTTTTCAATTACCATTGTCAAATATTCCATAAATCTCTTCATTCTTGAGAACTCCAATTTGGCCTGAATTGCGCCACACATAACCGCGTTGAGGAAGATAGGCTGGTAGAAAGAAGAATATGGTTACTAATTATTTTCAAGATTAAAAAATTAATTAACTGAGAACTACTTATTTGTACTAAATTGCGAGTCTACTAAGGGAGTGCTCATTGATTTCGCATGGCTTGTTAGGGTGGAAGAGGGGGGTCGAAAGTATTTCTTAGGTTAGTTTCCTCTGTCTGATTATGTATTAAAAATATGCTAATGAACACGTATTTTGTCTGTCGAAATAACTTCTTATACTTCCTTTTTTTCATATTTATTTTCTGTTATGTAATATTTTATATAAAATACTTTCAATAAACACAGAATTAAGAAATCCCTGGATCTCTTTGCAATCCATTAAAATACCGTTAATTACTTTTAAAATTGTATAAATCCCTCAAAATTTTCACATAGTGTGAATATTCTTTTAAATCCTTCAAATTCCATGTACATCGTACATAATCTTTTGAAATCTCTTGAAAACGAGTCTCTAAAAATTAATTCAAATCCTTGAAATTCCGTGAATAATTTCAAAAATTTTCGAAGTCCCTTCAAACCTCCTTGAAATACTAAGATTCTTGTGACACCCTTTTCTTAAGTGACATTCTAAATTTTGTACTTCATGTATAACGAATATAACATTTCTTCTCACTTTAGACGAGGTTTCAAAAGATTTCAAGGAATTTCAGATTCTTGATCTGCATCACATTCCAATCCCATCATTTAAAAAGATTTTCGAGAATTAAAAACAAAAACGGGATTTCAAATAATTTCAAAAGATACCAAAGTATTTCCACAAATTTTGAAGGATTTCAGGGAATTATAAGGAAAGTTTTAAAATTCAAAGAGATTTTAAAGGAATCTATGCGACCCAAAAAATGTCATGGTATATCAAAATGTTTGGAGGAATTTTAACGGAGTTTAAAGATTTCAATGAATGTTGATTTTAATGGATTTTAATATATTTTAAGAGAATTTCAGGAGATTCTAGAAGATTCCTTCAAATTTTTAAGATTTCAATCAATTTCAGAGTAATTTCACCAGATCTCATAATATTTTGAAATATTCCACGAAGTTTCAGGGATTTCAACCATTTTGAAAAATTGTAAGGGTTTTTTTATGTGATTTTGAAGATCTCAAGCGATTTCAATTTTTTTTAAATTTGACGGAGTTTCACAAAACTGTCAAAAGAATTCACGGGAATTCACAATTTATTAGAATTCATTTGAATCATGTAAAAGTCGTTCAAAATTCTCTAATTCCCTTAAGATCCTTTTTCAATATTAGGAAGTCCTTTGAAATTTTGTGATGTATTTTGATATCTTATGAAATCCTCGAAATCCGTGGATATACTTTACAATCTTTTGAATTTTGTTTAAAACCTTTGAAATCACCAAAACCTTTTCAAATCTCTTAAAATTTGTGAAAATTCTTTGATATCTATTCGAAGTTTTGGAAACCCTTCAAATCTTCAAAATCCCATTGAATTGCCTGATGCCTTTCAGAATTTGTGAAAATATTTCGGTATCACATGAAATACTTTAAAATCCTTTGAAATCCTGTAACTTATTTTAAAATAATTCGTAATCTCTTAAATTCCTTTCAAAATCTTTGAAAATAAGTGACTTTTTTTAAATAAATCAAAATCTCATAAATTCATTTGCAATCCGCAAAAATCGTTCCTGATTCCTTTAAATTCCTCTTGAAATTTTTTGATATTTCTTGAAATCTGTTCAAGTACATTCAAATCACTACAAATCTTGAATATCCTTTAAAATCCCATGAAATCTGGAAATGCGTTTTGGGGGTAGGGTCTAAAATTTCAGAAATAATCCTCTCGTAATAAATGGTCGTTTCCTAATAATTGTCAAAGAAATAATGAACTGCATTCGTTTTCTGTATTCCAACAATGTATCATGAGTTCAAAAAAATTATATATACTAATAACTTGAGCAAGGTCGTTTAACATGTGCCTCTGGACACTTTACTTCGTGTAAACACTATTCCATAAAACCCCTCCACTTGAAAAACATAAAATCATCATTCGAATGTAGACCTTTATTGGGGGGGGGGGGGGGCCCATTCAAAAAAAGCAATAGAAAGTCCTAAAATTAAAATATTTCATGTGCCCCACTTTACCCTTCGTTTCCACCAGAGGTTCAAATGGAAAACCATGAGGATCAATCTCAAAATTCCTCAATTCATCCAGGTATCCAGCGCGCTTTTCACCATTCCAAAACGTAGCACCTGTCGGATAAGCCGCAAATCGATTTGCCCTTGGCGGGGGCAGTGGGAAGTTCAAATTACAGTTCACTGCTACATAAGAAATTATTTTATGACAAATAGCAAAGCACTTTTTCCGTAAATACAGAAATACACATGAAGATCAAATACCCTTGAAATTATAATAACATATGTTTCAAATGATTCAGAGTATATGCTTTACGAAAACATAATTTTTGAATATAGTCGATATCGGGATGTCAGATATTTTTATATATTATTGATTTCAAATTACATTATAATCTACTTACCAACATAATTGAGAAATATTATCAAAGTAAAGAGCAGGTTACAAATAATATTCTTCATTTCTCCGCAGAAAGAGAACTTGTTTTTCAAGAAGAAAGAAGCTGCCACTAAACTGATCTAGCATACGTGTCACTTGTATATACATATACTAGCCCTTATCTTGTTATTGACAATAATTATCATTCACATTAAGGTGGTACAATGGCGTTGACGATGTGGCATTGCGTCAAAATATTATTTACTTTTCTTGAAAATGTTCTAGTCGAGAGTGGATCGTATCTACACGTGCACACTAAAGTCCCAAGGTCTCACTGTTTGATCCAACAGGTTTTGAAGGCGTTGTACAATGAAAATTTACAATACAAAAGTATACCAAAAGTGTAGTAAAATTACAAATATTTTATAGATATTGAATTCAGTACGTTTTTCATAATGATGATAGTAAATCTGAAGATATTGTTTTTGTTGCAACCCTATTCAATTGATACGGAAATCTGTGTCAATATAAAGAAATAAAGACCGTTACATTCTTGGATCAGTTTGTTGCACAGTAAATTGATATCTTTCGACTAAGTGTAATTAAGTATAGAAATTCTAATACTTATTCGCGAAAAAAGTTTCAGCTTGTATTGGGTCAATATTCAGCACCCACACTTGACCCATAGTTGAAGGGTTGCAGTATAGAACTAAAGAACCAACACTTGTCTCCCATCTTCTTCTCCTTTTTTTTCGCCTAATCTCACATAATTCTGCAAGGTGCAACTCGATTTTACCTATTCATTGTTTTTGCTGACTCTAATTTTATCGCAATAAATGGAAAAAGAGTCATTACTGCTTATCACTGAATTCTCAATAGAAAGATTGTGTTTGTACACATTTTTATTTCTTATTTCTGCTTGGTAATCTTTTCCTGAGCCCATTTCTCTCTCGTTAGTTTTTAAATACATGGAAAAGAATAAAATACTTCAATAATAGATTTAATGCTTTCACGATGATTCATGACGATAAAAGAAGGTGTTTCGGGTTTCAATCGTGTGCAAAACTACGAATCTTGCCGACATTTCGTGAAAATTGCAGTTCAGTCCTTCAGGCTTAACCTGAAACTGAAGTTAAATGGCTATTTACCATTTTTTTTTAATTTTCATGTTCATCTAATCAATGAAGTATACTGCCGAGACTCTACGCAAAGAACCGATCATTCGTTCAAATTACAAGAATTGTTTCTAACAAATATAAAATATAAAGTGCATACTTTTGAAAAAAGGTGAAAAAATGCACTTCTTTCACAAAAAAGTGAAACATTATCTATAAGTCAAACATTATCTATAAAAAATGCATTAAGATAAAACAGTTAAGAGTAAACTTAAAGGGGTGAAGTCAGCTTCACACTGCCTATAAAAAAAGATGGTGACAGATAAAAAATGGTGAGGACGAGAAATGTTGATTTTAAACAACTCAAATACTTCTCTTAAATAATGTGGTATATAAAGTGCATACTTTTAGAAAAAAGGTGAAGAAATGCACTTCTTTCACAAAAAAGTTAAACATTATCTATAAAAAAGGGATGAAGATAAAAAAGTTAAGAGTAAAAAATGTCATATGCAAATAAACTAAATTTTTTTTTCTATAATTCAGCTTCTAAAGTGCATATAGTTTAAAATGAATATCGACATCAGTATCAACAAATTGAGTAACTAAATTTTTGTTTCTGAAACTGTCTTATGAAAAATAAATATTTCAGGAGGTCAGGCTTGATATCATATAATCCATAAGGTAAGGACTGTAGTATATCGGTGAAAAAAAAGTTGAAATTATTCGTTTTTAAATTGGCAAGAAAAAAATTATTTTAGATCTAAATATAACTTTTTTTTCGATTGACATTAATTACAATGAGTGTGTAAATAAGAATTTTCTTCGTGAAGAAGCACACTTTTATTTTAGAATTAGAATTTCTCTGTCTATAATGAACAGCCTTTGATAAGAACCATTTACAATAATTTATAGGTGAATATAACAATTAAATTTTTATTACAAAATGATTCCATTTTCTCACAAAATTTTTTTTAAATTGCCTTAAAATCTTGCGTTTTCTGGTTTGAGAATTTTCGAAATCTGTTGAAATTTTTAAAAATATTTCTAAATTCTCTTTTATCAATAATGTTTAGAAAAATTTATAAATAAATGGTATCATACCTAAGATTCTTAATGCGTGCGTTTGGAAGCATTCAAAAACAGTTTTTCGGGAATCAGTAGTCCAAAAATTGCCGACTGAAGGGGCAAAAAATATTTGTGAATAATTCACTTTTCCAATTACCTAGAGGATAGTTTTTCTTCAAGGCAAACTACTCTTCAGATATGTGCATGATTTTTTTTTCAATTTTTGTTAAGCAATTGTTAAAATCAATAATTTTTTTATACTTTCTAAATAATGTCAAGAAGTGGTCATGTTTTACTTCTAAAGTTTGGGAAAAATTTTTTTTCCATCTACTTCCAAAGTTACCTTTCAATAAACAAATTTGTTGATGTACTTTTTGAAATATTTGATCAAAAACGTGAAAGAATTCTATCCATCTTTCCAATTTTTTCAAATTTATTTAATATAATAGATTTATTGTTCTTTAATGTGAAAACGGATTTTTCATAAAACGCAAAAAGATTATATAGATTGTGACATCAATTTTAATGAATGGAGTCAATAATTGTTTTTCCTTTAAAGTGACTTATGAAAAATATATCAGAAGGGGCAGTCTAATTCGCTGAATCTTTTCAATCATTCTAAATATTATCTTTTTGACCTACTCGAATTCATTCTTCAAAATAAAAAATCACTGAAAATTTTCACGGGAATCTGAAGCAGTTTTTTTTTTATTTTCGTGAAATCTTTCAAAATTTTTAAAAAGCTTATTTTTTTCGCAATCTTCAAAAATCTGCATTTAGTTTTACACTTTTTATATCTTTTGAAATTTAGAATTGTTTGTAAATCATTGCGAAACTTCTGAAACTTCTGAATATATTTTCAAATAATCAGAATCTTTCCTAATTTTTTTTTAATTCTGCAAAATTTTTAAAATTGCCCAGAATCTTTTGCGACAATGTTGAAATTTAAAAAAAAATTCTCTTCAAATTAATTTGAAAAAAACATCAAGCAGTTTCCTGGAAATCTTAAGACAATTTCTTCATTCGCTTGAAATCTGTCAAAGCTTATAAAAAGCTTTTTTTTCGACAACCATTTGAAATATTTTTCAATTTTCTCTTAAAATTCATTTCCTAATATTTTGAACTCTTCTTCCAGAATTTCAAGAAATGTGAATTGTTCCTGAAAATATTTGTTAAATTTGTATCCAAATGTGAATAACTTTCTAAAAATTCTATTGAATATTTTGTGGTTCAAGATTTCACGTATAATGATTTGCTCTTTTTGATGTCAGAAATTATAGAAACATATTACCGAAAAAAAATTTTCACAAATTCTGGTTTGAAGAGTCAACAATTTTTTCGAGTGCGTCAAAAGTTTCCTATGCTTGATTAAAGAACATGAATATGTAAAAATTTTAGCCTTATTAAAAGAAGAGGAAGGTCACATATCACGAGAAAAACAGAAAATATTTAGACAATCGTTAAAAATAGTACAATTTAGGCCAAATTCGAAGACACATGGTATTTTTTAGTATATAAATTTGAAAATGAACGACTTGAATCCCTTGAAAATGCCTTGCAATCCTTTGAAAATAACCTCAAATATTTATAATCCTTTAAAATACCCGATTATTTTTGTCTTCATAACCAAGTATTCAAAAGTAATTATTTTTCTCTTTGAATTTTTTCAGTGGTGAATATTTCAAAAAAGGACCTTCCAAAATTACGCAACTTTGATTGTAGATGTATATATTGTTTATTCAAATAAATACAATTATTTGATCTCAAATTCAAATCCTTTAGGACAGTAAATTTTGGAATTGAAAACTTCTGAAATTGAAGCTTATTTTCATTTAATAAATGTTAAATTTGGAATAGCTTTAGATTGAAACATTGAAAAATGCTTGGTTTCAAATATAAATTGTTCAATTTTAGAGGAGTCTCGTCTCTTAGAATGAAAAATAATGTTTAAATAAGCTGATAACGTGAAGGTTGTTATGAATCTACTAGCAATATTCATATGCTTGTCACACTTTTCTGATTAACCATTACAGTTTCTTATAAATGTACTAAAATTGAAAATATCAGGTTGATTTAGTTATTTTCTATACTCCCTACACCCAAATTAATGTTTCACTAATTACTACTGAAATTTGTCTAATTCAGTTAGATAAAAGTGAACCATTAGAGATAAGTAGAAAATCACTAATTTAATTAGAAAAATATTTACTAATTCGATAGTGGAAAACTACTGCTATGCATATATCTGAATTTATTTAGAACTTTATACATTCATTAAAATATGGTTGTAACCATGGGAAACACGACATATAGAAAAGTTTGATAAAATAACGGAATTATGAAAAATTTTAATTTTCATTGAAACATGAGACTCGAATATTGTGTAACTTGTAAATAGCCTACGTCACCTTTTCTAACATAACGTGCTCACAAATTTTATTGCGTTGAAATGGAACGATAATAATTATTTACACACTTTATCTATCTCACCTTCCACAGATTCTCCACGAAATTTTTGATTAAAATGACTTGAGAATTAGGTATTTCGAAAAAAATTAAGTCATTTTTTAGCTTTATCTAAATATCTCATAATTTTTCTAGCTTCATTCAAATGATTATGAAAGAAAATTTGGTCACTTGGTGAAATACGTTTGCCTTTACCCATGTAGAACTTGCGATCGGGATTTGGAAGAGCCCCAGCTAGTTTTCCCTATTTCTGATCGGGCGCTGATCGGGGAAAAAAGCTTACTATTTTGAAACTTATCAATATTTTTAAAAACATTAAAATGTGTTTACTGTATTGAAAAGAAATTTCACAGAAGAAACAAAGTGTGGATCTAACGCTAATTTCAGGGAACCATTTCCCAGCAAAAAAATGTATTCCTGAGTTTTTACTGTGTTAATTAAAGGACTTCATTGTCAGAATTATTAAACTATATATTATTTTAATTGTTTTTCTGAAGAAAAATTGTTAAGCTACCAAGCACGAAATACGTATTATCATTCGAGAAGCATAATTATATTCTGAAATATCATAACTCAGGGTGGTCTCTGGACCCGGAAACCAGGAGATGGTCAGAATTTTTTGAGAGCGGGAAATGACAGTGGATTTTTTTTAAAGGTATTTTTATAAGCTTTTCAATGAAAAATCTATCCAATCACTTAAAGTATCGCAAATTTCATGTCACAAGATATATAATGCAATTTAAAATAAGTTTCATTTCAACTTTTTTTTTTAATGCTAAGTTGAGTTGTTAACTTTTTCAATTATGAAATTCATTCAGTTTACAATGTGGAATTATACAATCTTTTACGATCAAAATTTTCCATTTTACATCTTTATTTTTATGGGTACATTTTCAATTAAAAGAATGTTAAAATGCAGTTTTGAAGACTTACACAATTTAAGACTAATATCTTTTAAAACCGAAATTTTTTGAAAAAAAAGGTTGTGAGTTGATCAACTGTAAATATAAGAGTCAATATATCTCAAGTGTGCCACTTTTAAATCGATAGTTCTATTTTCAGTCAATTTATACAGTTTTCGATTCGTTTATATCAAAATAACTCCCCTGAAACATTTTTGCAAAAAATTCATTTTTTTAAAGTTATTAACAATCAAAGTTCTTGATCATTTTTTTCAAAAATTGATTACTCGCGAACGGTTCATCGAAATTCAATAATTGAGTTATGAAAATTTTTGTTACGAAGTATACTTTATGCAAAAAACTTGTTAAGTAGTAAAAAAAAATGTGTATTGTTTACATAATCGTTCGTTTTAAGCAATTGAAAATTAATTAAACTTCTCCGCATGTGAAAGAATTCTTCCACGTTCCAATAGATTCTACAATCTCTTCCGAAAATGCTGGTGACAAAAAATGTTTGTATTTTGAAGTAGTTCAAAAGTTATTGATTTTTTTTGTGACCGCGCTCCGACCTCCAGCGCTGGTCGAGCATGCTCAATTATGTAAATATGCATAGTTTAGGCGTTTATTGGAAGAAAGTAATCGTTTTTCTTTCTTAGTAAATTTAAATTATATGACTGGTAATATTTAGTGATTAAGATTGGTCATTCGATATTATTTGTTTATTTTATAAACAAAAGCATAGTTTGGTCATTTATAGACAGAAAGTAATATTTTTTCTTTCTAATCTTCTTCAAATTACATAGGTGGTGATGCTTAGTGACGAAGAATTGTCAATCGATATTATTTGTTTATGTCATACACAAATCTTATAAACAAATGCCTAGTTTGACCATTTATAGATAGAAAGTGATCGTTTTTCTTTCTAATCCTCTTCAAATTACATATATATATATATACCATTAAACCATTTCCCTTTCAGGGTAGGCGTGACACTACCCGATTCGGGTAGTGTTTCTAGGTTTTTCTTGTAGTTATAAATAACTACAAGTGTGGGCTCACCACACCCACGATGTGCCAACAGCGCTCATGTCAGTATTCTTGAATGGTCACCCATCCAAGTACTAACCGCGTCCAACGCTGCTTAACTTCAGTGATCTGACGAGAACTGGGGTTTTCAGCGTGGTATGGCCGTTGGCAAGTAGCTAATTCTTCTAGAAGATCACAAAACATTTCCACTGATACCATTTGAAGGAAATAATAAAAAAAGATTACCTTCTGCCTAAAAATGGCTAAACTATGCATTTGTTCACAAAATAAACAAATAATATCAAATGACAATTCTTCTTCACAAAATATCACCACTTATGTCATTTAAAGACGATTAGAAAGGAAAGCGATCACTTTCTATCTATAAATGGTCAAAATATATATTTGTTTATAAATTTTGCTTATAACATAAACAAATAATATCAAATGACAATTCTTCGTCACTAAATATCACCACTTATGTCATTTAAAGACGATTAGAAAGGAAAGCGATCACTTTCTGTCTATAAATGGTCAAACTAAGCATTTGTTTATAAGATTTGTTTATAACATAAACAGATAATATCGATTGACAATTCATCGTCACTAAACATCACCACCTATGTAATTTGAAGACGATTAGAAAGAAAAACTATTACTTTCTGTCTATAAATGACCAAACTATGCTTTTGTTTATAAAATAAACAAATAATATCGAATGACCAATCTTAATCACTAAATATTACCAGTCATATAATTTAAATTCACTAAGAAAGAATAACGATTACTTTCATCCAATAAACGCCTAAACTATGCATTTGTTTAATTAATTTTCAATTGTTTAAAACGAACGATGATTTAAACAATACAAATTTTTTTTTCACTACCGAACAATTTTTTAGCGTAAAGTATACTTCGTAACAAAAATTTTTATAACTCAATTATTGAATTTCGATGAACCGTTCGCGAGTAATCAATTTTTTTTTTAAATGTGCAAGAACTTTGAATGTTAATAACTTTTGAAAAATAAAGTTTTTGCAAAAATATTTTAGGGAAGTTATTTTGATATAAAAACGAATCGAAAACTGTATGAATTGATTGAAAATAGAACTATCGATTGAAAAGTAGCACACTTGAGATATTTTGACTCATAAATTAAATAATGATTTTAAAAATTAAACTGTAGTTTGTGTATTCGCAATTGAACAATAATTGATTGATTTTATAGGACGATTCTGAATCTGATAAGATTAAACAATTTACAGATTTTGACATTAAAAATTGAACTGTTGCAATTCGAAAGCAATGTTTGACTGTTTATTTTAAATGAACAATTATAAATGAAATATTCAAAAAATAAACAATTTGAAACTAAATTGTTTGGAACAGAAAGCCTTGAATCGTTAAAATTTCGGAGAGCTAAACGTTACAATGTTAATTTTAATTGTTCTATTTAAAAAAATTTATTTGCAAGTGAAAATGTTGAATATTGACGTGTAAATAACAAATAAAAATGTATTCATTTGGAAAAAATTCGAGTAATTTGACGAGATATTTAGAAGTTTTTATTTAAAATTTTTAAGCTTTCAAGGACCTTGAAACGTTTGAAGATAATACAAATATTTTCTTACGCAGTGTCTCGTCGTCCCGAAATTCGGGATGACCAGTGCAATATTTTTCATAAGCTTGGCTAGTCGTCCCGAATTTTCGGGTGGGGGGCGGGAAGGCACCCCTGTGACTGGCCACATAAATAATATTGGTCCAACCCCCCTAATTTTTCGGGACGACTAGACACAGCCATTTTCTTAAGATTCCTGGGAAAGTTTCGAATGATTTTTATTTTGAAAAATTAATTTTAACAGAATATTTCAAAACGGACGCAAATTTTGATGAATAAATAAAAAATGAACAGTTATAAATTTGAAAAAATTGATGTTTTTAGTAAAAAAATATAGTTTTAAGAGAATATTGTAAAAGATTTTACAACAAATTTTGCTGTATAAATAAAAATTGAATAATTATTCATTTACAAATGTTTAAAATTAAAATAATTTAACTTCTAATTTAAAAAGTGTTCAATTAAAAAAAATTGTAATTTTTCAATTTTTAATGTTTCTAACTTAAACTTGCGTAAAATGATATAATTTTGAAAATTTATAAATTTGTTGATTTATTCTTAAATTTAAAGCATTGAAAATAATAGATTACATTTATAATTAATACAAATTTGGATTAGTTCAAACGACTACTTCAGACAAATAATTTTTTAAGAA
The DNA here is from genome assembly GCA_932195095.1 of Andricus curvator. NCBI lineage: Eukaryota > Metazoa > Arthropoda > Insecta > Hymenoptera > Cynipidae > Andricus > Andricus curvator. Next base: position 17,182 of record CAKNYM010046948.1, on the reverse strand, counting down.
CAAGAAAAAATCTGCCTCAGCCCGGGTTTGAACCGGGAATATGAATATCGGAAAGAATTATACTTGTTGAATAATGATTATGCCATGACATGCAAGACGCAGCTTGTAAATATAAGAAAATTGTTTTTATTTAAACATTTGTTAATTATCTTTATAAGATTCGTTGATTAATATATTGATATAATTTATAATAAACATTCGAAGCGAATAAATAACTTTAAAATTATTATTACCCCCCCCCCCGTGGGGGGGGGGGGGGAGGGGAATTATTGGATGGCCCCCCCTAAAGCCCTTCTCTGGATCCGCGCCTGATTATAATTGTTTTACGGAAATTCCTTGCTCCTAGTCAGAATCATAATTTTTTTAGGAAATTCCCCGTCCTCAGTAAAAATTAGAGATCTTTTCGAAAATTCCTTATTTCAGATCTGAATTTAAAACTTAACTTAGAGTTTTGTGAAGGTGATCTGAGTGATTATTTTCATTAAAAAAATTTTCTGGCTTTTTTACATTGAGATATTTTGTAATGTTTTCGATGCAACAACTAGGGATGGGTTCTGAGGTTGTTGAATATTATTGTTGAATTGAAAACGTACCCTGGAGTTTCTTAAAGGTGACCTGAGTGATTATTTTTATTTAAAATATTTTATGGCTTTTTCACCTGGAGAATTTTCGGAATGTCTTCCTTAAAACAACTGGGGGTGGATTCCAAGTGTTGCTGAATATTATTTTTGGATTTAGAACTCAACTTAGAGTTTTGTGAAGGCAATCTGAATGATCACTCTTACTGAAAAGATTTGCTGGCTTTTTTACTTGGAGACCTTGGAATGTTTTTCTTGAAACAAGTAGGGGTAGTATTTCCGGGTTAAAAAAAAATATTATTGTTGGATTTAAAAATTAAGCTGAAGTTTTCTTAAGGTTTTTAGAGAGTGTATCCGCTTTTCAATAGGCCCATAATTTTGTTATTTTTGACGTATCTCAAGCCGCTTTCAAGATATTACATTTTTTTAGAATTCTTCTAGCGAAAATGTACATCTGATGCCGAGAATTGAAATATTGTACCCAACTTTAGAATTGGACTTATAATGAAATAAGTAAACATTTTAATTTTCTTGTAATCGCTAAGATTAAAAATAAACGAAATATGTTAAAAGATGTAGGAATAAAAACGAAATAGAATATTAAGAAGATCTGGATCAAAATAGTGAAGAGATTTTGGGTGTACTTACGAAAAGCGCATACCTCTAATTAATTTGAAACTCTGATACCTACGTATTTTTACGCGCTGATCACGAACGTGATAGTGAAAATAGGCGCAAATCCGATTTTCATGGTGGAAACCATGAAAATCATGGACTTTTGCATTTATCTAAGCCAAGACGCACAATATCGCGAAATATTTCAAACAAAAGTTGTAGATCACTTGTCACAGAAATAATGTTGGTCAAAACCTTTCCCCTTTCCAAGGTCATGTGGGGGGGCGGAAAGGTACCCCTGTGACTGGTTACAGAAATAATGTCGGTCAAATCCTTACCCCTTTTCAACGTCTCCTGGGGAGCGGAAAGGCACCCCTGTGAGTGGTTACAGAAATAATGTTGGTCAAACCCCTACCCCTTTCCAACGTCTCGTGGGGGCGGAAACGCACCCCTGTGACTGGTTACATAAATGATGTTGGTCAAACCCCTACCCCTTTCCAACGTCTCGTGGGGGCATCAAACACCTACCTGTAAACTCGAACTTGTTTTTGCATCGTATCTCCATTGGTTTCGGCTTGATACCTAATCACGCTCTTCACCGCGGGAAGGCTGGAGTATTTTGAAGAACATTTTTTTTTGTATTTTTTATATTTTGTAATTTTTTTCATGGATCTGTTTTTTTATTTTTATGATTTTATTATTATATAATACATTTGAATTTATTTTAATTGAAAATGCTGATTATATTCAGTGGCCAGGGTAACATACCTTAATATTTGCGACTAGTTCCTTAAACGAATCAGCATCTATTTTCTTAAGCCTTCGCCGCCACAAAAATTCACAGAGATAATCTGCAAGATTGCTCTTGTGCACTTCTCCTCGTGAGAGAAATCGTCGCATCCACCACCAAGATGACTCGATGTTTTGAGTGTGCGCTCCGGTATCGGAATTCACAAACCCCTCGGAATGATTCACAGTTTGGTGGACGAATCCATGATCTTCGAGATTAATATAACCCTTCCAACAATCGGTGTGGATTTCCATCCCTTCCGCTACATGCTTCTTTCTTAATTCTATTAGAGTAGCCTGATCTCTCTTATTTTCGGGACAGATTTCCAACCGATAGTTGTAGGGGTGTCCTCTGTGGGGAATTCCGAGGATCCATGAGCCTTCCACTACACGTCCTCGCTCGTGTTTTCGACGGCCGATCTTGCACTCATGTATTTCAACTACTTCACCGACTCCTTCGATGCGACCTTCCTCTTCGAAGTGACTGTCAAGAGCAACCATACAGATCTCCCTACAAAAAGAGAAGCGGTCTGCAAAAGTTTCCCGCGAAATTGACTGATTGTTTGTAATGCTGCTTTCCCGGATCGTTTGTTCAAAATTGAAGCCTACAGCGAAACAGTAAGTAATCAGTATACAGGCCGCTGCGGAAATGTGGAACCTCTCAAACCACGTATTTTCCGCAACGGTATTAGTGTGACGATACTTGCCTGTTTTATAACACAAGAACTGGCCGCAAGTCATTTCAGATTCCAAAAGAGTCATCTTCTTGTGTCTTGAGCATAATCGTTCAGTTGGAATGAGTTCGATTTGTCGCAACCACTGAAATGTTTTTTCTCTTTTTTGGAGAATCATACTTAAACTGAAAATATTATATGTTTCATCCATCTTGATTAGGATTCGGGAGAAGAAAACTTTGGAAATAATGAATGCACCCAAGAAACACACGCCGGTAAGTACTATGAGCGCGGACGGTGGAGAAAGTCCTATCGCTTATTGCACTGAAATCTGTTATACTTCATCAGATGTATCACTAATTTTCTCGGAAACTATCACTTGTAGAAAAAACTGTTTGAAACAAAAAAATGTGTATCTTGATGACTTTTGTTTGAGCGATTTCGCGAAATTTTGCGTATTGGCTTAAATAAACGGAAAAAACCATGATTCTTATGGTTTTTTTAATGGTTTCACCATGAAAATGGCCTAGTCGCAAATTTTCACTATCATATCCGTAATCAGCGCATGAAAACACATAAGTATAGAAAGTTTGAAGAAAATCAGAGAATTCAGCTATTCGGAACTTTATCCAACAATTCTAAACTATGATAATTTTCTGTAACGTAAGATTTCAAAAAATGTTACTTCTGTTGAATGTCACTGTGGGGTTGGGAACATGATCGTGCATTGTGAAACCATACCTAATCGAACCCCCCCTGGACTCTTCTAAAGGTGACTGGCAGTTTTTAAGGGTTGACGTTTATTGCACAAATTTGAGCAAATTAAGACAAAAATAATGCGGCTATATGAAGTTGCTTTTGGACATTGGTTGGCGAAATATTTCATATGAAAGGCCTTATAATAGAGTAAAATTATAGGCATTTTTTTATCATTGTCCATGAGTACGGCCTCATTCTGAAACCCTCCCGTCTGCAAGTGTTGTGGAACTTTTTTTATCAACAACAAACGAGAAAATAACACATTTTTTAAGATGTTTGTGTTGAATATTGGTTTCTGTGAAGGAATGCATGAAAATGTTCAGGAAAATATTTGTAATGATTAAAATAAGCTTTAAAATGAGCCATCATCGAACCCTTTGTGACATATATATTTTAAATGTTATGAATTTGTTACTTAACGGTTCTGTTTTCTTTCTTAGGTCTTAGCTGTGATGAAAAAAATTGTTGTAAAGACATTTGTGATCTAATTTTACTCATTAGGGTTTTAAACCGATCGTTCCAAAGTATGAGACGACATTTTTTATAGAACTTATAATCGAAAATTGGCGAAGGGGTAAGGAACACTTTTCTTGAAGAACAATAATAGTTTTTGAAAAAAAATGTTTGGTAAGTTGGAATTTGCTGAATCGTCTGAGGACTCTCAGGCATAGTGATACTTCACAAAAAAGTTAGGTTAGGGCATTTGTTCATTATATTTCTTATGAACATTGAAATATATTCCCTGTAAATAACTATGAATAATTAATAATAATTAATTATGAATATTTAGTAGGGGATTAAGGGAATAAGGGTTGATGAGTGAAGGGGAAATAAGGAGAGGGGAAGTAAGGAAAAAAGATGTGAAGAGAAGTAAGTCAAGTAGGGTATAAAGGGGTAAGTAGGGGAAATGCGGGCGGGGGGAAGTGAGAGTAAGTGAGGTGAAGTAGAGGAAATGATTAAAAATGAGGGTGAGTAGGGGAGGAAAACTGATGACTGAAGAAGGAAGTAGGGTGAAAGGAGTGTTAGCTAGGGGAGCGAGGAGAGGGGAAAGTAGAAGAGGAGGAAGTAGAGGACGGTGTAGTGATGGGTGAAGTTGGGTGGGGGGGAGGGGAAGTAAGGGAATGTAGGAGGATCTTTTTTTTGGAGATTCATGATTTTCACTGTAAAGAAGATTCTTTATTGGCATTAGGGTCGATAATTTTTTATTTTTTTATGTTCTGCAATTGATTTTTGAAAAATATATATTTTTTTTAATAAAATAAGAATTAGATTTTTTATGTTTCGTCCCGAACTGGCTTACTGGACTCGTCAGTAAGACTATGTGAATCAGTCCTACCTTATACATTTTAATTGACCTCAATTCATTATAATGTATATTTTTCAAAAAAATTTTTTTATTAAAAACTGCTTGTAAATTTCGTAAAAAATCATATCTATTATATTAAGTTTTAACCCCTATCCGTGGTTGAAATGCACTATATTATTAAATGCAAAATTTACCAAATTTACAAACAAATTTAAGTAAAAAATTTCTTTTCGAAAATATACATAATAATGAATTTAGTGGCATTAAAATGTATAAGGTAGGACTGATTCACATCGCCTTACCGACGGGTCCAATGAGTCAGTTAAGGCCGAAACATAACAAATCTAATTTTTATTTTATTTAGAAGAATAAAATATTTTACAAAAATAAATTCCAGATAAAAAACAAAAAACCAGAGTTCTAGCATTTACAAAATTCAAAAGAGTAAACGAAAATTAAAATTTTTAGCCAAACAACGCACGATATGAAAAAAGTCAAGAAATAAAACATTGCTTTTTAAAAACCCTACAAGATTGTCATTCTAATTTTTTGAATTTTCTTGAAACATCGAAAATACAAATTTTGATCGCACAAAAAAGTAATGAAAAATAAAAAATTACATTTTGCGGCCAAACTATACAGGATACGAAAAAAGATAATCTGGAAAAAATGTTAACTAAAAAAATATCTACAAATTCGTTATTAAACACTTCTTGATAGGACGCATAGTTTTTGTTTTATACGTAAAAAACAACATTAAAAATAAAACAATTACATTTTTGGACAAGCGGCACAAGCTACGAAAAAAATAACATGACAAAATTTGTTCACCCAAAAAAGAGCTACAAACTAGTATGTAATTGTTTTTCGATAGAATGCGTAGTTTCTGTTTTATTCGTAAAAAATAAAATTTTAAAAATAAAATTTTTGTTCAAACGACAAAAGCTATGGAAAAAATTAACAGACAAAAATTGCTCACTCAAAAAAAGCTGCAAATTTGTTATAAATAATTCTTGATTGTACGCGTAGTTTTTGTTTTAATCGTGAACACATGGCATTATAAAAATGATAAAATAACTTTTGGGAAAAACCACACAAGCTACAATAACATTCTATCTAACAAATTTTTTTGCCTAAATTACATCTACAAATTTTCTGAGAACCACCTCAAGGTAGGATGCGCATTTTCGGTTCAAATCTTAAAAAATAACATTAAAAATAAACAAATTAAATTTATGAAAAAGCGACACAGGTTGCAATAAAATATGTATTATAACAAAATTATTTTTTTTCATAGGATGCGCACTTTTTTTTAAATTATAAAAATAAGACAATGAAAATACGTCTGTTTCGATACCAATGCAGATTATGAAATGTTATAATATAAATTTATTGAAATGGTATGCATTTTTTATTATTATTTTTTTAAGAAAATATAAAATCCTTTTAGAGATATTAACATGTTTATTTTGATCAAAATAATACTTCGCAACTTTTAAAATTAATTTCAAATTAATTAATATAAAAATTGTTCAAACAAAAAGCGCACCTAGATATTTCAGAGACAAATCCAAATGTGTTCTCGGTATTTCGATCGGACGCTTAGTTTGTTCATAATTATTTACAAAAGTTAAAATTCCATAGATTAGGCGAAACTGGAGGTGCCAAAATTTATTTACACTTTTGATTTTAACCTTCTTCAACTATCTTAGTGTTATATATAATATAAAAATATTGTAATATGGTAGAATTTTGAAAAAAATAATCAACGCGAATTATTTTTATTCAATAAAGGACAAGTTTCCAAGTATTTTTAACTAATTTAAATTTTTTGAAACATTTACTATATGTTTAAACCAATTTTTTTCTGTAAATCGCAAAAAAAAATTTTTTTTTTAATTAATGACACAATAAACGAATATTAGGAGTAATATTTTTTTAGCGATATTTAGCAATTATTCAAACAACTTTCATTTGTTCAAAAAATTTATTTCTTCTGTGATATTTGTTTTCAAGGAGAAAGTTCTAGTCATTTACATAATGTTAATATATATAATAACTTCTTATTTTCATTTTTTCGGAAATCCAGCTTTGCCCAATTTAAAACCCTATGTTAATTTCAAAAGTCCAGGGGAACGGGTTATTGTTGACCGATTTGAAAAATAAAAATATCGAATTGCTTTTTCCCAAAAACTAACAAATTGTGGAGATGGATCACCAAAAATCGAAAAACGAATCAAGGAAAAAAAATCTTAACAACATTGATTTGTAACTATGCAACTTTGGAGAAAACAGTTTTGTCGCTACGGACTCTGCTGTGGCAAAAGTATGTTTACATAAATTTGGGAATTGTTTTACTTCAACAAAATGTTGATGAAATTTTATTTCTTGAAACAAATATTCTCTCAAATGAATAAAAAAGTCTCTTATTGGAGGTGTATACATATTGATGTTGCTTAAATATTCAAAGTTGGTTTGCACTCAATGTATTTGTGCATGACAAGTGCAGAATGTTGAAAAATAATCTAATTTTTTCAAAAATGGTTTGAAAAACGCGTATGTAGATTTCTCGGACACGAATCCTAAAGGTGCTTTCAGTTTTTCGATAATGTATAGATACAGGGAACTTCAGGGTCAGTTGATAATTAAAAAGAAGTTCATTTTCATGCTAATAATCTTTATTTATTATACCAGTTTTATGTTTTTGCGTAGTTAGCGGACGATCTACATTATTTCGACACTAAGAGAAAATATAACGTTTACTATTTTAACTATTAAAAATACTATAGATGTATAATTTACAACTACTGAATGAGATAGTGTATATTCCTATTTAAAAACAGATTGTGATTTTTTCACAGCATCGCAAAAATTTGATGCTGCTGTGAAACAAATACGTCTTAATAGTTAGAAAAAAGTTAATTTAAACACGTAGCATTCCAGAACATAATTATAGAGATCCAAAATACACCTTAATTGAGAAAAAACTGGAAACTTTGTGTACAATTCTGTAGTATTTTTTCTTCAGATTGTATCTTTTTAAATTAAATTATATTTTTAACGTCCCGCTGGGTGACGTGGCACCGGTGCCCATCCGTCATGATATCTTGCAACAGTTATTTTTTCATTACCTACTTTAACCTTAACTTCATCACCATTTTGAGGTGTAAGTATCCCTTCCGCACCTAATGAAAAAAATTTATACTCATTAATCAATTTAATCATAGAAAAAATCATTGAGTTAGAACTCCATAATTATAGAAAAAATTAGGCGTTCAAGGCAGAATTCCCTCATATTTGTTTTAGATTGTATTTTAGTTTTTCAATTACCATTCGTATATTGTGTTAAAATCTCTTCATTCTTGAGAATTCCAATTTGTTTCAAATCGCGCCACACAAAAGCAGCTTGAGGAAGATAGGCTGGTAGGAAGAAGAATATGGTTAGTAATTATTTTCAAGATTAAAAAATTAATTAACTAAGAACTACTTAATTGTACTGAATTGCGAGTCTACTAAGGGAGTGCTTATTGATTTCTCAAGGCTTGTTAGGGAGGAGAGGGAAGTCGAAAGTATTTCTTAAGTTAGTTTTCTCTGTCTGATTATTATGTTTTAAAAATATGCTAATGAACACCTATTTTGTCTGTTGAAATAACTTCTTATACTTCGTATTCTTTTTCATATTTCTTTCCTGTTATGTAATATTTTATATAAAATACTTCCAATAAACAAAGAATCGAGAAATCCCTGGATCTCTTTGAAATCCATTAACATACCGTTAATTATTTTTAAAATTGAATAAATCCCTCAACATTTTCAAATAGTGTGAAAATTCTTTTAAATCCTTCAAACTCCACGGACATAGTACACAATCTCTTGAAATCTCTTGATCGGTTGAAACCTTGAAATCCCATAAAAATCCTTCAAAAACCACGAAGATCCCTTGAAATCTCTAAAAATCAGTTCAAGTCCTTGAAATTCCGTGAATAATTTCAATATTTTGCGAAGTCCCTTCAAACCTCCTTATTGTAAGAAATAATAAGACTCTTGTGACACCCTTTTCTTACGTGACATTCTAAATTTTGTACTTCATGTATAAAAAATATAACATTTCTTCTAACTTTAGACGAGGTTTGTAAAGATTTCAAGGAATTTCAGATTCTTAATCTCAATCACATTCCAATCCCATCGTTTTAAAAGATTTTCGAATATTAAAAACAAAAACGGGATTTCAAATGATTTCAAAAGACACCAAAGCATTTTGACACATTTCGAAGGATTTCAGTATATAAAAACGTTTTGAAGCATTTTAACGGAGTTTGAAGATTTCCATGGGTTTTGATTTTAATGGATTTTAATATATTTTGAAAGAATTTTAGGAGATTCTAGAAGATTCCTTCAAATTTTCAAGATTTCAATCAATGTTAAAGTAATTTCACCAGATCTCATAATATTTTGAAATATTTCACGAAGTTTCAGGGATTTCAACCATTTTTTTAAATTTCAAGGGGTTTTCATGCGATTTTGAAGATTTTAAGCAATCTCAATTTTTTTTTAATAATGCGGAGTTTCAAAAAACTGTCAAAAGAATTCACGGGCATTCACAATATATTAGAATTTATTTGAATCATGTAAAAGTAATTAAAAATTCTCTAATTCCCTTAAGATCCTTTTTCAATATTGGGAAGTCCTTTGAAATATTGTGATGTATTTTGATATCTTACGAAATCCTCTAAAATCCGTGGATATACTTTGGAATATTTTGAATTTGTTTAAAAAACTTTGAAATCCCGTAAAATCACCGAAAACTTTTCAAATCTCTTAAAATTTTTCAAAATCCTTTGATGTCTTTTCAAAGCTTTTGGAAGCCCTGAAAACTTTTAAAATTTCATGAAATATCCTTAGGACCCTTTGAATCTTAAAAGTCCCATTGAATTGCCTGATGTCTTTTAGAATTCGTGAAAATATTTCGGTATCACATGAAATGCTTTGAAATCCTGTAACTTATTCTGAACTATTTCATAATCTCTTCAATTCCTTTGAAAATCTTTGACGCAAAAATCGTTCCTGATTCCTTAAAATCCCTCAAAATCTGTCAAAATCCTTTGAAGTCCAGTGAAGTCTCTGGATATCTGTTTCAACTCCTTGAAGTTCCTTCAAATATTGTAAAAACCCTTGAAAAAATGGTCAAAGTAGGTATTTCCTTCAAGCTCTTGAAATCTTTTGATATTTCTTGAAATCTTTTTAAGTACTTTCAAATCATTGCAAATCTTGAATATTCTTTGAAATCCCATGAAATCTGGAAATGCGTTTTGGGGAGAGGGTCTAAAATTTCAAAAATAATCCTCACGTGATAAATGGACGTTTCCTAATAATTGTCGAAGAAATAATGAATTGCATTCGTTTTCTGAATTCTAACAATGTATTATGAATTCAAAAAAATTATATATACTAATAACTTAAGCAAGGTCGTTCATGAAACCAAGGGCCGATGCAGATAAGGGTTGAGGGGAAGGTGCAACTAATGTTTACGCTTTCCCCACCACTTGACAAATATAAAATCATCATTAGAATCTAGACCTTTATGGGGGGGGGGGGGGGGGTCATTCAAAAGAAGCAATAGCAAGTCCTGCAATTTAAATATTTCATGTGGCCCACTTTACCCTTCGTTTCCATCAGTGGTTCAAATGGAAAACCATCACGATCCCTCACAAAATTCTTGAATCTTTTATCCAAGAATCCAGCGCGCTTTTGACCATTCCAAAAGACAGCACCTGGCGGATAAGGCCCAAATCGATTTGGCCTTGGCGGGGGCAGTGCGAAGTTTTTACGACCATCCATTGCCCAAAGTTCTTTATTCAGAAAACATTCGTGTCAAGACATATTTTCATTATTAACAAATCTGTATTTGAATTGATTTTATCCGAAATTAAGACAAATAATTTATCACAAATGATTTGGCAACAATTAGTAAGACATTTTTTTGTGAATACGTAATTACGCCTCAAGATGGAATACACATAAAATTATAATATCATGTTTCAAATGATTCCAAGAAAAAGTCTTTCTTTCAGAAAAAAGAAAAGGTTTGTTTTCGAATTAATTTTATGAAAAATGATGACGAATAATTTATGAAAAATGAATTTATAACTATTAATGAGACACATTTTCTGTAAATACATAATTACACAGCAAGATTCAAAGAAAAAATCTTTCTTTCAAAGAAAAATAAAAGCCTGAAGAAGTTTTTCTTGCCAAAAAAAAATCTAAATTTAGATTGATTCTATAAAAAACGATAAGAAATAATTGATCACAAATGATTCTATAAAAATTAGTAAGACACTTTTTCGGTAAATGCGTAATGACACTGCAAGATGAAATACACGCAAAATTATATTTACATGAGTTTCAACTGATTCAAAGAAAAAGTCTTACTTTTAAACAAAAATGAGGAGCCTGAAGAAGTTTTTCTTTTGAAAGAAAAAGGAGCCTGTACATGAATTGATTTCATGAAAAATTATGACGAATAATTTATCACAAATGATTTTATAAAAAATAGTAAGACACACTTTTTCGGTTAATACGTAATTACGTAGTAAGATGAAATACACGCTGTATTATAAGATACCTGTATGTTTCAACTGATTCAAATAAAAAGTTTTTTTTTAAAGAAGTCTGGATTTAAATTAATTTTATGAAAAATGATTAAGAATAAATTATAATTAATTATTTTATAACGAATAGTAAAACACACTTTTTCGGTAAATAAGTAATTTCGCAGTAAGATAGAATACACGTGAAATTATAATAACATATGTTTCAACTGATTCAATGAAAAAGTCTTTTCTTTAAAGAAAAAGGAAAAATCTGAAGAAGAGGTTTTTCGTTCGAAGAAAAAGAAGTCTAGATTTAAATGGATTTTCTAAAGAAAGTTCAGGAATGATTTATAATAAATGATTTTATCACGAATAGTGAGACACGAAGCAGGATGAAATACACACAAGAAATACACGTGTGTTTTTTTTCAAAGAAGAAGTTTAAAGAAGTTTTAATTTTCCAAGAAAAAGAAGTCTGGATTCTTTGGTTAATACGTAATTATGAAGCAAGATGAAATATAGGTGGGATTATAATATACAAATATATAATTACGCAGTAAGATGGAATACACGAGGAATTATAATAACATATGTTGCAACTGATACAAATAAAAATCTTTCTTTTAGGAAAAAAAGAATTATGAAGAAGTTTTTCTTTTCAAAGAAAGATAAAAGTCTGGAAACTTTGGTTAATACATAATTGTGAAGCATTATTTAATACAGGTGTGATTATAATAATATATGTTTCAACTAATTCAAATAAGAAGTATCATTTCATTGAAAAAGAAAGAGTCCGATGAAGAAGATCTTTTTTTCGAAGAAAAAAAAATGAGTCTGGACATGAATTGGTTTTATAAAAGATGAATAAATTATAATAAATGATTTTATATAAAGTAGTAAGACACGAAGCAAAATGAAAAACACGTGGAATCATAATAACATATGTATAAAAATAATTTAAAGGAAAATGTTTTTTTTTTCAAAGAAGAAACATGAAGAAGTTTTAATTTTCAAAGAAAAAGAAGAAGTCTGGATTTAAATTGTTATTTAAACAAATCATGATGAATAATTCATAATATATAAATATATAATTACGCAGGTAGATGAAATACACGTGGAATTATAATAGCATATGTTTCAATTGATTTGAATGAAAATTCTTTCTTAAAGAGAAAAAAGTCTGAAAAAGAAGTTTTTCTGTTCAAACAAAGAGAAAAATGTTGGATTCTTTGGTTAATACATGATTGCGAAGCAAGATTAAATACAGGTGAGATTATAATAATATATGTTTCAACTGATTCAAATAAAAGGCATTTTTTTATTGAAAAGGAAGAAGTCCGATAAAGAAGTTTTTCTTTCTAAAGAAAAAGAACAAGTCTGTACATAAATTGATTCTATGAAAGATGAATAAATTATAACAAATGATTTTATAAAAAATAGTAAGGCACTTTTTTTGTAAATATATAAATACGGAGCAAGATGAAATACACCTGGAATTATAATAACATATGTTTCAACTGATTCAGAGTATATGCTTTACGAAAACATAATTTTTGAATATATTAGATGTCGGGATGTAAGATGTTCTTATATATAATTTATTTGAAATTACATTATAATTTACTTACCAGCATAATTGAGAAATATTATCAAATTAAATAGCAGAGTACAAATAATATTCCTCATTTCTCCACAGAAAAAAAATTGTTTTTTGAAGAAGGAAGAAGCTGCCACTAAAAAGATCTAGCATACGTGTCACTTGTATATACATATACTAGCCCTTATCTTGTTATTGACAACAATTATCATTCACATTTAGACGCCACAATGAATTTGATGATTTAAAGCTTTGCGTCAGAACCTTATTTACTTTTCTTCAAAATGTTCTACTCGAGAGTGGATCATATCTACACGTGCACACTAAAGTCCCAAGGTCTCACTTTTTGATCCAACGGGTTTTGAAGGCGTTCTGCAATGAAAATTTACAATAAAAAAGTATATTAAAAGTGTAGTAAAATTACAAATATTTTATGAATATTGAATCGAGTACGTTTTTCATAATGATGACAGTGAATCTGAAGATATTATTTATGTTGCAACCCTATTCAATTGATACGAAAATCTGTGTCAATATAAAGAAATAAAAGACCATTACATTTTTGGATCAGCTTGTTGCAGAAAAAATTGATATCTTTCGACTAAGTGTAATTAGGTATAGAAATTCGAATACTTATTCGCGAAAAAAGCTTCTGCTTATATTAGGTCAATATTCAGCACCCACAACTGGCTCCTAGTTGAAGGGTTCCAGTACAGAACTAGATAACCGACGCTTGTCTCCCATCTTCTTCTCCTTTTTTTTTGCCTAATCTCGCATACTTCTGCAACGTGCACCTTGATTTTACCTATTCATTGTTTTTGCTGACTCTAATTTTATCGCAATGAATGGAAAGAGAGCTAGTAACTTATTTATATTTTTTTATATGTTCAAGTGGCATGCAAATGCGGGAGGATTTTCCCAAACTGGAACGCGAAGACACATTACTGCTTATCACTATAAATTTTCAATAAAAAGATTGTCTCCGTACATATTTTTATTTCTTTTTTCTGCTTGGTAATCTTTTCCTAGGTCCATTTCTCTTTCTTAAAGTTTTCAAATACATGAAAGAGAATAAAATACTTCAATAATAGATTTAATGGTTTCACGATGATTCATTATAATAAAAGGAGGTGTTTCGGGTTTCAATCGTGTGCAAAACTACGAATCTTGCCGACGTTTCGTGAACATTGCAGTTCACCTCTTCAGGGCTAACCTGAAACTGAAGTTTCAGGCTATGTTGTTCTTATATATATATATGTGTATATTCAGATATTCAGCCGACTTCCGGCTTTCAGAAGAATTTCGGACGAAATCTACACCTAGCGACCAAGTGCCTGGTTTATTTAGGCATTCAAAAAAGAATACTCAGCTATATTCTTCTGAAAGCCTGACACGTTTTAGGCTTTTATAGGAAACTAACCATCGAGTATTAAAACACATCAAATGGCTATTCAACATTTTTTTTATTTTCATGTTCATTTAATTAATGAAGTATATTTTTACAAAATAATAAAAATAATGATTTTATGTTATATATTTCAAAAGTCTTTTAATTTAAGTTCATGTTTTCACAGGATTCGAAGCTAAACATTTATTTATTTTTCACTTTGCCTTATCATAATCATACAATATCATTGATGACAAGTAATCAAATGTTGTTGTATCCATTGTGATATGGAATCTCTATTGAACAAATTGAACAACATCGTCCCAAAATTCTTGAAATTGAAAAACCATTTGGGAACATCTAAATCTAAATCAATTCTACATAAAACAATTTTGCTTCTCTTGGAAGAAAGAATACAACATACCAAATTTGTCTTGCACACGACATCCAAAAAACTATAAAAAGTTTAGCTTTCCCTATCAAACACCCTCAGATTTGAAATTTGGTCTACATTGGACCGCATATCATTCGACCAATCCCAACAGATTAAAGATCTTTCCACTCAAAAGAAAAAAATAAAATTTGATAAATTACTTCCAGAAAATCAAACACCACTAAATAACACAGTAAGAAAAATCTCTTACCATTCTCTCAGCAATGAAATGATTTCAGCCTGGTCTAAATGACATGATTTTGCAGTAGCCACCTCCAAAATCCCGAAAGAAGAAATAATCAGTAATTTGGAATCCACAATATATATTCTTCCACTCGAAAAAACGCATGACATACGGCGTGGGACGGCCAACATCTTACGCCAAGCCCAACTTCCCTCCTCAAACTTAACAAAACCAGAAAAACAGCAATTGAAGAACTCAATCGGAATGAAGACATCATAATATTACCTGCAGTAGAAGGCAACACAGCAGTAATAATGAATGAAAAAGACTATAACACCAAAATCATGGACCTCCTAAGTGACGATACATATAAAAAAACTTAAAAATCACCCCACAAAAACAATAGTCAGCAAAACAAAAATCCTTTTGGAAGACTCTAATCTTGACAACATAACAATATCTAAATCAATACCTACTAATCTCATCCCTTCAAAACTTTATGGATTCCCAAAAGTCGACAAAAACAAAATTCCACTCAGACCGATCGTCAGCGCAATAAACTTACGAACTTACAACACGTCCTAAACTTTTTTGACTTTATCAAAAAGATACAACAGTTTCACATCCAACATCAAGACATCCTAGTGAGTTTCTACGTAGTATCTATCTTTACGAAAGTACCACTCTCTGATTCAATCAATATTATTGAATCCTTTGCAAACTTTCCCTCCGACCTCATACCTTTGATAGAAAACTGTCTCAATAATACTTACTTTTCTTTCAATAACCAATTGTACCAACAAACCTCAGAAGCAGCAATGAGATCTCCAATCTCACCTGTAATAGCCAACTTCTTTATGGAACATCTAGAAACTAAAATCTTCAACCAATCCAAGCTTAAACACGAATTTTTGTGCTGTTACGTTGACGACACTTTAGTCATCTGGAGACATGGACTACTACGAAGACGACTACTTTACGAAAGCCCCTCCGAAACAGATGTACATTTTTGTAATTTAATCGTAAAAGAACAATCGCATGGAAACACAGCTTATACCATGATAAAACTGACATTATTGCTCTCAAAACAAGTCCCTGTTTGTTTATGTATAAAAATTGGTTTGGAAAATATCCTTCGCAAAGATGAAAGCCGTGTATTTTTCGCGTCCTTCTCTTTGCTTGATTTTCGATGACGACATCTCTAAACAAAAGAATGTCAAAAATTTGAAAAAAAATCATATGGATGCTATTATATTTTGACTATACGTACGTAAAAACGAACTTTCAATATATCAATAATAAAACAAAAAGCACGCGTCGTATGAAAAAGTGTTTCATAACGAATTCATAGATGTTTTTTGAATTCACAATTTTTGTTAAATCATGGTTTCTCGCATCTTGTATATTTTGGCCGCAAAATGTAATTTTTGATTTTTCATTATTTTTTTGTGCGATCAAAATCGGAATTTTCTTCCAGATCGTGCGTTGTTTGGCTTAAAATTTTAATTTTTATTCGCCTTAAAATTTTTATTCACCTTAAAAAATTTGAATTGTGCAGTCTAGACTGCGGATGCCGACACTCCACACAAAGAATCGATGATTTGTTCCAATTAAAAAAATTGTTTAAAACAAATATAAAATATAATTTAAAATATAATGTGCATACTTTTAGAAAAAGTTTGAAAAAATGCACTTCTTTCACAAAAAAGTGAAACATTATCTATAAAAAGGGGTCTAAGATAAAAAAGTTAAGATTAAACTTAACGGGATAAAGTCAGCTAGGGTAAGGGGTGAAGTCGGGTAGGGATATATGAGATTAGGAATAAATTTAATTTAATTTTTTTAATTTGCCTGAATTGAATTTGAATTCTTTTGATGATCTTGATTTTGTTCTGCTTGAAATCTTTTACATATTTTGTATAATATTAATATGTTTTCATTATTATTAACATGAAGTTTTTATTGAAATAAGCGTTGTCTAGCTATAGACAATCAGATTTTAATGTTATGTTTAAAATGAATATTGCACTCATTCCTATTATTTTTCTTCATATAATGCTTCAACTGTACAATAAACCTAAAGATAATAAAAAAATAGGTGGTGAATTGTTTTATTATTTAATATTCCATAGTGGTAAGCTTCGTGAATTAACATAATCGAAATACTCAACCCAATTTCTTGGTGAAAATATATATATATATATATATATATATATATATTATATGTACGAATAAGGGGTCTTAGCGGTACCTTTTCGTAGGTATAA
>CAKNYM010046946.1:0-33744 GCA_932195095.1 Andricus curvator | reverse complement strand
GGGGGGGGGGGAGCTCCGCATATGCTGACTAGTTACGAAAATGTGTTTGGTTACGCTCGCCTCTTTTTCCAGGTTTAAGTGGGGGGGGGGCCCGTCTACGCATTTACTGACTAGTTACCAAAAAGGGACGAGAAAAAAAGGAACGAGAGTGACTGTTTTATTGTTTTTACTGTTTATCAACCCAATCCTCTTTTTCTCGAAAAATAATGGTTTAAGGCGAAAAGTGTATCATACAAAAAAGATGTATTTTTATACTAGCTACAACTTTTGTTTGAAATATTTTTCAAAATTCTTCGTATTTACTGAGATAAAGAACAAAATCATAATTTTTACGGGGTTTTTTATGGTTTTTACCATGAAGACGTCCTTATCGCCAATTTTCACTATGATTTTCGTAATCAGCGCATCAAAATACGTAAGTATACGTGGTTTCAACGAAATCGGAGGGTTCACCTATTCGGAACTTTATCCGGACTCACATAGCTACATAAAAATAAAAAAAATGAATTGAAAATTCCTTTTCCAAAAATCTGTTGAAGTTTCAGTTTTTGAGTTATAAAATATTTAGGCTGGACCAATCAGGAGCGCGGTATGAACAGACGTGCGTACGTGAGCGGAAGTCCAACGCAGTGTTATTGAAGCGAGCCGCGAGGTGGGGTTAGCGAAGGGAGAACAACGGTGACTACACTACGTTGGACTGCCGCTCACGCATACACGACTGTTTATACGGCGCTCCTGATTGGTCCAGCCTAATTACTTTATAACTCAAAAACTAAAACTTCAACTGATTTTTGGAAAAGAAATTTTAGGTTTATTTTTTTTGTTTTTATGCAGGCATATAAGTCCGGCCACTTAGGTCTGGCACACCCTGTATATACATATATATTGTCCCAGACTCAAGTGTCCCGACTTATATGGCTGTATAAAAGTAAAAAAAATAAATCGAAAATTCCGTTTCCAAAAATCAGTTGAAGTTTTAGTTTTTGAGTTATAAAATATTTAAGCTGGACCAATCAGGAGCGCGGTATAAACAGTTGCGCTTGTGTGAGCGGGAGTCCCAATGCAATGTAATGACTGCTGTTCCCCCGTCGCTACGCACCTCGGCGCTTGCTTCAATAACACTACGTTGGAATCTTGTTCACGAACATACGTCTGTTTATACCGCACTCCTGATTGGTCCAGCCTGAATATTTTATAACTCAAAAACTAAGACTTCAACTGATTTTTGGAAAAGGAATTTTCAATTTATTTTTTTTATTTTCATACAGCTATATAAGTGCGGACACTTGAGTCTGGAACACCCTGTGTGTGTGTGTGTGTATATATATATATATATATATATATAATTTAAAAAAAATGTTAAACAACCACCGCAGGGTCCCACTAAGAGAAACTGCCATCCAAAAAATGTCAATAGCCCCCAGTAGCATCGCGGTAAATCACACTTATGGCCACGTATCACAACTGTGAGATGGGTGGTCATAGGCAACGACGAAATCACAACGACATGCCGGCGAAACCCACGTGTGTCTTGAGGACACGAAGCGACCCAAGGATGACAAATTTCTGCATCCATCTCGCAAGTGCCTTGGCATATTTTTGGCACACGGGTATCGCTTTAAGGTTACGAACCAGTGATAGTTTAGCACCTCCGAGAGCACCTATCACAAGAACAATTACTTGTACCGAATATTTTGGGTACAGTCGTTGTAGCTCTCTTGTAAGGTCTTGATACCTCTCCTCTTTTTTTTTCTCCTTTGCAGTGATGTTGTATTCGGACGGAGCCGAGAATTCGATCACGAATATAGTTCGTTTCTCGAAGTCTTGGAGAACAATATCAGGCCTCGAGTGCGCAACGGAGACTGCTGCCCGAAAATCGTAGTTCCAGAAAATTTGGCACTTCTCGTTTCGGACAATTGACTCTATCTCCCTTGGAGCGTTCGGCAGGGCAGGGTCGCGGCCAACACCGTAAGAGCGACAAAGATGGTAATAAAGCACTCTTAGGGCCGCATTATGTATATAGATATACGTCGTTCCTGCGTGGGTCGGACACCCTGATAGTATCTGTTCTAAGTACTCAACGTGTGCATGACACACTCTACAATCATCACTGGGAACTTCTTGACATAAAATGCGGTTACGGTATGTTAAAGTGGAAATGACACCGTCCTGGCATGCGAAAATAAAACCCTCTGTACCTGAATTAAGCCCTGATGATTTGAGGAAAGCAAAAGTTTGCTCCTTCGACAAGGACTGCCTTTCTACATTCCTGTGAAAGTTACCGTGCATTTTCTTGTCGAGTAGCTCTTGGTGAAATTTTTCAACCTCTGCCTTCTTTACTTTGGATTTTAGAAGTGAAGCATCTAGATGAAGTAATGCACTTTCGTCACTTCTAATGTTAAAATTCAGGCCAAGGGTCTCGGCCGCATGCTCCGCGGCTTTGTAAAGGAACTCTCCTTCGCCAATCATCACGTGGTTCCTGGCCATCTTTAGGAGAGGATCTCTGCCATTCGCAACGATGTAAGCTGTACTTAGAACAATCCCGTTATGAAGACACTGGAGATTCAGAAGTCCGCGTCCGCCTTGACGGCGCCTGACGAATTGATATGCAAGCTTTTATGCATATGCATGATCTTACGTGTAGTGACATCAAGGGCCTTAAGCTCGTTCTTCGTCCATTGAACCACCCCAAACGAGTAGCGTAGAACCGGGACGGCAAGCATGTTAGTCGCAGATACCTTGCTCAACACCGACAGATTGGAAGACCAAATCTGTCGAAGAAGATGCTTGTATCTGCTTCGGAGAGACTCCTTCACTGATGTTACGTCCTGAATGCGGTTTGGAGGCACGCCCAGGTATGTATAGGTCTCTCCAGTATTAAGATCTCTGATAACACTTATATCCACAAGCTCAGGGTCCTTGGGAACGCCAGTAATCTTTCCTTTCTTCAGATGAATTTTGGCACACTTGTCCAAGCCAAAGTCCATCCCAATCTCTCCTGTGTAGTTCTTGACAATATTTATAGCAGTTTGAAGTTTGCTTTTATCAGAGGCATAGATCTTCAGGTCATCCAGATAAAATACATGAGTGACCTTATGCTCGCGCTGATTAGTGTCGCCACAGAGGTATCCAGGAGAATTTCGTAGTGCGAGAGATAGAGGCAGAAGTGTGATGCAAAGAAGCAGAGGGCTCATGGTATCACCTTGAAAGACGCCCCTCTGGAAGGTGACGTTGTTCGTTCTCACACGATAATTTCTAGATGAGATAGTAAATCTAGTTTTCCAAAGAGGCATCAATCTCTCTATGCATCTCACTATGTGTGGATGTACCTTCAAGCTTTCCAACAAGCAAATGATAAGTCTATGAGAGGTTGAATCGAAAGCTTCCCGGTAGTCAATCCAGGCCATTGACAGGACGCGCTGATGGGCAGCAGCGTCTTTACAGAGACACCTGTCAATTAGCAGGTTCTCTCGACAGCCTGCTACACCTTTTTTTGAGCCACGTTGTTCGTACATCTCTAGCCATACAGGCTCAATTCGTCGAACAATCCTGTTGTTGAGGACAGCTGTAAAGATCTTATACAGCGTGTTCAAACAAGTTATTGGCCTGTAATACTCTGGGTTGGACAAGTTGCCTTTTTTTGACAGGAGTATAGTGCGTCCTAACACCAGCCACTGCGGAATGGGCGTCTCCAACTTTAAATATGAGGTGAATATGCGGGCCAAATGTTGGTGTGTAAAAGTAAACTTCTTCCACCAAAAGGTCTTGATACAATCTGGTCCAGCAGCGGAAAAGTTCTTCGTGCCTCTAAGTGCTTTTTTCACCTCTTCGGCAGTGATTGATGGACATTCCTCCTCAGATTTTATGAGGTTGTCGCAAAACTCCTTGAAGCGGATGATATTCTCAGTATCTTCTTTCAACTCTAGTGTTTTCGGGATCTTGTACACCTCTCTCCAAAAAGTCTCTGCCTCCTGGGGCTTGGGTGGATTTTTTACAGAAACAGGTAGATCACTGAAGAGGCGCGATGGGTCAGCGAGAAACTGTTGATTTTCCCTGATCCATCTCTCCCTCTTCTGTATTCTCATCCTTGCGTCAGATAACAGCCGTATTTTGTCAACAATATGCTGCTTGATTGTCAGCAGCTTTGACTTGTTTATTGTGTGATTCAAGATCCTTAGTTTTTGGGCGAACTTTCGAACCCTTTCCGTAAACGGTCTACCAGATGTTATGTAGTCAATCACACATTGAACACGGGACGCATTCTGTCTTGCCCATCCAATCTTCTTGTTCAGTTGATGCAAGCGTCTTTTGGTCTTTTGATCCATCGTCGGTTTCAGCCTTCGATTTGAATCAGCCAAAGCTCTCGCAGCACCATAAACTGAGCAATTGATGGTCCAGAGGTCGGTCTCTTGTGTAATGTAAAACTTTAAACGCATTTTTCTCAAAACGGCTTTTTTCAAATCGGCCTGACAAATAACTTTAACAATTTTCATCCAATCGACTTCAAATTTTAACCACATCTTTATAATTGCATTTCTCAGAGAAGTACATACGGAATTTTCGATAAATTCAAAAATTTTCATTTTCGGAGCATTTTTATACGAATTTTTTCACTGAAAATTCGACTGTTAACTTCGAATGCCTGCCATTTTCGGAAAAATCAATATTTTTACATTTTCAAATGTACTTCTCTAGGTATTCTTATGTAGATTAACGGAACATTTTTTATTTTCTTATACGTTAAAAATTGTGGCTGCTAGCTGTCAGGCTGCGGAGCCCCTAAAAAAATGCTTCGAAAAGGACTTAACAGAAGTCGGCCATTTTGCTTCAAAAAATGAACATATATATATATATTTTTTTCTGATTCTTTGATGTTGGAGCTTTATTTACATATGTTTTCATACAAAAAAAAATGGTGAATGTACCCATGATTTCGCTCCCGCTACTGTGGCCATACACCTTAAAGAAAGATATTTCATTTCAATGTGCCAATAAAGAACAGAAAGCAATCTAACAACTTCTTCTTTATTCATAATGTGTCCCCTAAGAGTTTACATGACCTCCGTTTCTTACAAGACCATCTACAAACTTTATATTATCTTATCGTTACTATTTACATTTATTTACAAAAATTTACATCAACTCTTATATCTATCTCCTTACTTCTATATTAATCTAGCGCCAATTTACTGTCGGAAGAGTGAGCGAGCGAGCGAAAGCGAGAGAGCGAGCAAGTGAGAACGAGCGCATCCGCATCTTAATCTACTTATACTATTACATAATATCTACATGTAACTACTTACAGACCTTTACGCTTCTAATCTATGCGACTTCCGTTTCCTTTGTCCTTCACTTGCACTTCTCTTCTATCTCATTCTCATTTTGTCATTTTTCCATATCCATTCTTTCATTCTTTCTCATTCGCCCCTCTAGCCCCCTCCAACTCCTTCATCCACTCCTCACCCATTCCATCCTCACCTAGAATATTTACCACATTCTCTTGCCAGCGTCCTTTATCTTCCATTCCTCTCCTACATCCGTCCCATACATGCTCCCATGTTTCCTCCTCCCATTCACATATTCTGCACTTTCTGTTCTCTTCCTTTTCCCAATACATCCCCTCCCTTACCTCGTTTCCCAATCTAAATCTTGCTATTCTGGTCCATCGTCTCTCTCCCCATCCCTTTTCTAAATACTTTGGTACTCCTTCCTTTTTTATCAACTTATACCATTTATTATATTTTGATTCCTCAATCATTCCCCATCTTTCCATTAATTGTCTTTCCCTGTCCCTTCTCTCCAATTCGTCATAGCTTACTCCACTTCCCTCTCCTATATCTCTAGCACTAAAAAACTCCCTCCTTTCTTCTTCCCATCTTGTTAGTTCTACTGCCCTCCCGCTCCTTTCTTCTACCTCCTTCAAGCACTTTTTCGCTAACTCCCCTCCCTTCCCCTCCCTTAACTTCATCTCAAATTGCCATGCTCTCTTACCCGCTCTAGTACTTAATTTATCTCTCTGTGCTTCTTCTCTCACCATATATCCAGGCGTCCTCCAGTCTACTCCTAGCGTCCACCTGACATACCTTTCATGTAAACTTTCAATCTCTTTCCTTTCCTTCCATCCCCATATCTCCGCTCCGTAACCTATTACCGGCCATACCAGCGTATCAAATAACCACATTCTCCTTCTCCAGTCTTTCTTGAACCTTCTTTTTCCTATTGCCCATATCTGTTTCATTATCCCTGCCGCTTTTTTTATCCTTTCTCTTATATGAACTCTATGATCTCCATTCATTTGCAAGGTATATCCCAAATATTTAAACTCCTTTACTTCTTCTAAATTTTACTCCCTTCCATCTCCCAGTCCATTCTTTCTTTCTTCCCCCTCCTTTCCTAAACCTCATTATCTTTGTCTTTTCTACATTTAAATTCAATTTTTTCCCATCTAAATATTTCTCCAATCCTGTAATTAAGCCTGCCATCCCTTCTTCATCCTCTGCCATCAACACTATATCGTCCGCGTATGCCAGTGTATATATCTTTTCTTCTCCCATCCTAACTCCTCCCCATCCCTTTCTCTTCATTTCTTCTTCTAGGTCTGAGATTAATATATTGAATAAAAGTGGACTCAGGGGACATCCTTGCCTTACTCCTCTAACTAACCAGAAACTTTCTCCTACTTGCTCTCCTACCTTTACCCTGCTTTTTGTCTCTCTGAAGATTTCCGATGCTCTCTTTATTAAGCCCTGTCGTATCCCCCTTTTCACCATAACTTTTTCTAGCTCGACTCTGTCCAATGAGTCGAATGCCGCCTTTAAGTCCACGAATATTGCTATCATTGTCCCTTTCTCCCTTTTAATCCTTTTATTTATTAGATAATTCAGAACATATATGTTGTCCATAACCCCCATTCCTTTTCTAAACCCTGTCTGATTCGGTGGCTGTATCTTTTTTTCCTCAACTTCTTTCTTCAATCTCTCCGACAAAACAGTTACATATACTTTATACAATGTTGGCATTAACGTTACACCCCTATAATCTTTAACCTCCTCCCCTTTGCCTTTCTTCACTATGGGTACCACTACTCCTTCTTTCCATAACTCTGGCCACCCTTCTCCTCTCCATACTCTATTACACATTATCCATGCCCATTCCTTTAGTTCTGTCCCCCCATATTTCCAGACTTCATTTGGAATCTCATCTATGCCAGGTGCCTTTCCATCTTTCATTATTCCTAACACCTTGCCTACTTCTTCCCTTGTTATATCCTCTTCCTCATCTCTTTCTCTACCATGTTTCGCTCCTTTCCTAACTTTTCTCTCTACCCCTCCTAGCAAATCCATAAAATATTTTTTCCATTCTACCATTTCAATATCCTGATTTACTCTTTTTCTTCTTTTTCTCTCTTTATTTACTACCTTCCAAACCTCTTCTTCCGTCCTAGCCTTCTCCGCCTCTGCCTCAAACCTTTTATTCTCCTCCTCTTTCTTTTGATGACACAACTCCGTATACTCCTTCTTTTTTCTCCTATATTCTTCTCCACTACTTTTTTCTTTTCTCCATTTTCTTAGTTCCTTTCTGACCTCCTTCTTTTTTTCTTTACATTCCTCATCCCATCCACTTATATTTCCCCCTTTATTTATTTCTTTTTTGCTTGTGCACTCTAATCCTCTTTTTATTTCTCCTATCATTATTTCCATCTCCTCGTCCACATTTCCCTCTCCCATTTTGATATTTCTGACCTTTTCTTTAAACTGTTCTTTTCCTTCCCTTGACCAATCCCCTTTTCCTGCTCTTTTTACCTTTGCTTCCTTTTTATCCATATTATTACTTTTTTCCCCCTCTAAAGTCACTATTATGGGAAAGTGATCCGAATCTATATAATCCCCTACCTCTAGTTTCTTGACCATCTCTCTTACCTCATCATCTACTATCACATAATCAATTACCGTTCCCCTTTCACCTCCTGAGCGTGTATATTCCCCTTCCTCATCTCCCTCTATATTTCCGTTTAAGATAAACCATCCCAACTCCTCCAAGCTCTTTAACAATTTCTTTCCCTCCCCATTTAGTATCTTGTCTTTGGATTTTCTTCCTCTCTCTCCTCCCCATTCCCTTCCTCCACTATCTCCTGTTCTGGCATTGAAATCTCCCCCTATTATAAGCCTAATCTCTTCTTTATTTTCTTCAATCATTTCTTTCATCTCCTCTAATTTCTCCTGCATGTCACCGTTCACATAAACCCCCACTATCTTCCACTTCTCTCCTCCCATCTTTACCTCTTCTATTATTAATCCTTCTTTTCGTTCTTTCATCTCTTTCTTATCCTTCCCTGTTATACATTCGTTCCTTACTCCCATCACCATTCCTCCCATTGCTCTGCCTTTTTTATTCTTCCTCTTTGCATTTTGACATTGCCATTTGTAACCTGTTGGTAACCGTCCCCTTACTCTTTCCCATCCCTTTTCATCTAGCCACGTCTCCATCAGTACTACTACATCCCATTGTGCCAGATTTCTCATAAACTCCCTATCCTTTCTCTCCAATCCTGCTATATTCCAGTAACATATCCTCCATTCTTCCCTACCTTCATGTCTCGTCTCTCTTTGCTTCTTACTATTTCTTATTTTCCTTTCTCCCGTTCCTTTCTCTCCTAGTTTCCCGGTACCTCATTTCTTACTATCTGTTCACTTTCTTCGTCCCAATCCCACCATACTCCTTCTAGCTGTATTCTGCCATACTTAACCCACGTTCTTTTTCCCTTACTTCTTTCCTCTTCCGCTATTGGCCTTAACTTATACTGCATATTCCTTTCTGCCCATGTCAAGTCGTCCTCTATTCTCTCCGAGCTTCCATATAACAACCTCTTCTTTGTCATCACTTCCCTTTTATGTTCCCATTTCTTCAGCTTCACTAGTACCATTTTCTCTCCTCTTCGCGTTTCCTTTCCTACACTTCGCATTTCCTCTATCTCTACTTTAGCATCTATCCTTTTTAGCACATTTTCCACTCCTTCTTTCAATTCCTTTCCTTCTAATCTTAGACCCTTTATCACTATGTTTCTTTTCCTTTCATCTCTTTCTTTCCTTTCTAATCTTCTTTCTATTTCCCTTATCCTTTCCCTTTCATTATTCCCACTCTCCCCTACATTAAACTCTAGTTTTGATTTTTCGATCTTCACTATCCTACCCTCTATTTGTGCTACCTTTTTATTATGCTCATCCTGTTTTTCTAATCTTTGTTCTAAAATCTGCATCCTTTTTTCTAAATTTTCTCGAACTTCTTCCCATTTCCGCATCTCTTTTCTAAGTTCGGCCATTTCTTTCCTAATTTCTTGTTTTATTTCCTCTCCTCTTTCTTCCTGTCGTTTTTCGTTCATCTGTATTACCTCTATCATCATTTGACGCAATTCTTCTAACTTTAACTTTTCAAATTCTATCGGCCTTCTAGGTTCAACTTTGTCTTCTTCTTTGCCCTTGTCTTTCTCCCCCGCTCTATTCTGTTCTTTTCCCGGTGGTGTTCTGATCATTTTCGGGGCTTTCAGGGTGGACCCTACTTCTAACTTGTCTTCGCTACTTCCTCTTTCTGCCCTATCCCTCTTCCTATTTATAAACGGTTCGATTGAGCCAAAACTATCTGCCCTCAGTCTCTCCTTCTCTACCGTTTTCTTATACTGACCCCTTCTTTTTGTCTCACTTTTCGGCGTGTAGAATACGTCCTCGACAGAATCCATTAAAGCGTAACTTGCGTACCGCGTAGTTACTGTCACCACAGCGCTACCTCAACCTGCTACCGTACCTTCTTCCGTGCCTCTCTCTCCCTATCCCTCCCTGTCGCCGCTACTCGGCTGCACCTGTCTCCCCACCTTGCTCCTCACGCTAAACCTCTCAGCCTACCCAAAATAGTCTCAATCTCTCTAAATATCACACAAATCTTCACTTTAATTATTTTAAACATGCAAACCCTCACTCACAAAACCCTCCAACACAGTCGTCCCATCAACTCACCTCCAATTCCACTGTAAACTCACTACAATTAGCACCACTCAATTACCGCTACCTTACACTTTCATGCCGGAAACGGAAGTCCCAATCTAACAACTTAGGGATGCTATTTGTTCAGAGCCCATATTACAATATCCCAATTTTACAAAACCTTTTATTATAACAACTGATGCATCGAATTTAGCCTTAGGAGCAGTTTTGAGTCAGGAGAGTATAGGATGAGATCTTCCAATATCTTTTGCGTCACGAGTCTTATTACATGCTGAATTGAATTATCCAACAGTTGAGAAGGAATTGTTAGGAATAGTCTTTGGTGTTAGACATTTTCGACCTCATATTTATGGACCTAAATTTACCTTGGTCACTGATCATCGACCCGTGGTATGGCTCTATAAATTGAAGGATGCAAATTCAAGACTTGCAAGATAGCGTATCGAGCTTTTCAAATATGAATATGACATCGTTTATAAATTCGGAAAAGTAAATTTAAACGCAGATGCATTGTCAAGGAATCCTCCCGAATATACGGGAGAGGCTCCCCTCCCTGTAAAGTTGGTGGATAGTCGTGTTCTGAAGTTTGCATACTCTTACCATACCCGTCTGTCATCTGAGCAGGAGATGGGTGATGCTGTTTTTAATGAAAATGATCAAGTTATCAAGGAGTTGCTTGGTCGAGTATTTCTGAGTGGAGTGAACCCTGAAACTGGAGTCGGGAGCAATGTTGATTTTGCACGGATGAATGTAAGCAATGGTAATTTTGCTTGGGCAAGTAATGACGATTTTACTTGTGGAGACAATGTCGATTTTGTCTCGGAAAAAAGGGATGATGGAAGTGCCATCCCACCACAGGTCACCCAGGGACGGGAATCAACCCTAATAGCACCGAAACTTGGGTCAAGCTTTGTTGAATGTTTTGCCCAAGTCTCCCAATGTTGGTGACAAGCTTGAGTCAAGCTTGGGTGAAAGTTGTCATTGCCACCTCTCCCAAGTTTCGCCGGTATGGCCCACGTAGGTGGCGCTGCTGAATACGTGGCGATACGTGGACGTGCGAAGTAGAGTGACCTAGCGTAAGAAGCATGCGGGGCCCAACAATCGGTTGGGGGTGGGACTGAGCCGCCACTTTGCTTTGATTGTGTTATCATTCTCTATTGCTCTGCCCCCTCCCCCCCCCTCACCTTCCAACCGATTGCGGGTTACCCCGTGCACCAGTCACGCTGCCCAGGCTCTTCCAGTTCCTACGTCCATATGGCGATAGCTTCTTTATATGTATTTTGAAAACTATTTTCATGGATTTTTTTTTAAATGCAATGTACGAACACTTTCCTTTTGTTTTTCCTTCGTATCAGAGAGTCAAAAAAGTAAAAAAATTTGACATTCTTGATATATGTCTGAAAATCACATTTTTTCGAAAATCCTAAAATATAGATACGACAGTTAAAAAACGGTACTTTTCCTGCAACTTTCGGCTGTGCTTATGCCAGTTATTAAACTTTCTTATCTATTTTTGGTGAAAAATGTTATTTTTGGAAATATCACGAATGTTCGATTTTTCATGTTCTTAGTACCTGCTCTTTGGTATGCAATGGGAAAGGTTAAAAATGCAACAAATTGTTCTTACAATTTTAATTCAATATACTCTCAAGAACTTTTATTTACAATTTTTCATGTACTAAGATTCTTATGCTACTTACATAATGTTATCACTAAATATTAATGTCTCAACAATGTGCTATTTCAATGAATTAATTAAGCAAATTTTATTTATTAATCAATTTATTTTGACAGCGTATACATGTTACATTAGGGTGGTCCAAATATTTTTTAATCGAATTTTTCATGCATATCGCCCGGAAATTTGTTCAGATCCACAAAAAAATAAATCCATTTTTTGTTTGCTTTGGAAACAATGATATTTAGCGGTTGCGCCAGCCCCATGAAGTTTAACGCGTATTTCCAATAAGAAACGAGGACGCTTTTGTCAATTTCACACAAAATCGTCGATATGAGTTGAGTCGAGTTGAAACTCAACATTTGTCTATATTTGAATGAATTTCCTTAGGAATGAAAAATGGGTTTTGCGAGTTTTCGGCGCCAGTTATGACTGTTTTGCTTGGTTTCAATGCGAAAAGCAATTTCCTCTTAAGATAGAGATAGGAAGTGTGTTGGCTTTTTCAAAAATGTTCTACTTTTTGTCCAATTTCCAATTAGAATGGGGTGATACTTGATTGATTAACGTTAACAAACATAATTGCCTACACAAATTATTATTATTGTTAATGATATTCTATTAAAATAATGAATTTTTGTCGAAAATTTTCCACTTGTTGTCCAATTTTCAATAAAAGTGAGAATTACAAAATTTATTTTTACTTTACATGATATTCAATTTCAATGATGCTAGAAAGTTGCGGTTTTTCTGATTTTTTCAACTATTTGTCCACTGCTCGCTTGGAGTGAATTAACAATTAATTACATTGAGCAAAAATAATTATTTAAATAACTTATTAGTGTCTACTTCTATCTTCTTCGTTGTTAATGCGAGATAGTTGCGGTTACTTCTGAAAATTTCAACCTGTTACCCACTTTTTACTTTATGAAGTAATAAACGAAGCAAGTTAACAAACACAGTTGCTTAAACAATTCAGTATTGTTTATAACTATCTTCTCTTATATCAGTGCTAAAAAGTTGCGGTTTTTTCTGAACTCGTAAACTTTTGGTCCACGTGTCACTTGGTGGGGTCGTAATATTGATGTGAGTTAACGAACGTGCTTACTTGAACAATTGATCACTGTTTGGATTTATCTTCTCTTGTGGTAATGTCAGGTAGCTGCTTTTTCCTGAAGTTTTCAGTTTTACTTGTAAAAGTTATATTTGAATTACAGCCAGAAGCTTACTGCAAAGCGTAAAAGAAAAATTTCGAATTGCAGATATTTTGACATCAGACTTTCCTCCAGCAAAATATATCCACGAGAAAGAAAGAGATTGTTTAAAATATGTTTCTCTATGTTGGTTATTTATCATTTATTTATAGCTTTTATTATTACCTCACTATGTGAAAAGTGGGCGAAAAGTTGAACAATTCAAAAAACAAAGCAACTGTCGAGTATTACAATAGATGCAGATTGTTATTAACACTAATAATAATTTTTTTAAACAATTATTGTTGCTCAATATCATTAGGTATTAAGTCATTCCAATTGAAAAATAGACAAACAGTTAAAAATATCGCAAAAAACTGGAACCTTGTAACGTTAAGCAAAGAAAGTATTCTTAAAAATCATAAAAAATGGTTTGATTAATTATTAGTGTTAACTTGAATTAATTATTACTTCGCTGCGATTGAAAAGTGAAAAAAGAGTTAAAAGTTTCAGAAAAAACCACAACTATCCACTATTACCACCGAACAAGATAGCTAAAAAACATGATGATTTGTTTAAACAATTATTCTTGCTAAAATAAATTGAATATCAACTTACTCCAAGTGAAAAGTGCACAAAAAGTAAAAAATTTCGAAAAAATCGCGATTTCTATCGTTTTTTAAACACAATATGATTAATAATTAGAATAAATTGTTTAAACCATTCTTTTTGTTCGAGTTGATTAGCTATTACTTCACTCTACTTGGAAATTGGACGAAAACAGGGAACTTGTTGAAAAAACCATGAATTTCTGTCTCTATTTGAAGAGGAAATTGCTAAAATCAACGATAAATTGTTTGTACAATCCATTATACATCTAATTATCAGTTTCGCATTACAAGAAAACGCGAAAAAGTCCTAACTGGAACCGAAAACTTACAAAAACCATCTTTGTAACTTATGGTTTTTTTTGGGACCCTATCAAACATACTTGGGGGGGGGGGGGGGGGGGCAGTTGAAAAGTAATACTTTGTTCATATTACACGCCTATTTTTAAAGATAAATGTTGAATTTCAACTCGATTCAGGTAATGTTGACGATTCTGATTAAAATTTACAGAAACGTCTTTTTTTTCTTATGGGAAAAACGTGGTAAACGTTTGCGGACCACCCTAATGTTACATGCATTCATAAAAAATTCAAACTCAATAAATTACAAATTCATTCGCGTCATTCAAAGGCTATACATTACACAAGCCTACATTAGCATGGACGAAATTATTTTTGAAAAAGGTACTTTTTGCATTTGTCTCCAACACATTTGTGCATGTACCGCATACTTTTTCTTCAAAATTTAAACCCATGCAAAAAATGATACATCGATCGCAAGCGTATTCCAGTTACAAACAGGGCAGCACTGAGTAACGAAAAAGTTCAGCAAAATCAGTTTTTTTTCAATAGTTCAAAGCTCAAAGACCAATTTGCCAGCGACGGAATCCGCAGTGGGGGTGTGCTGAGTCTAACGAATGACAAAACAGTAAGTCAACTGCCCAGTGCTGGCTGATCCACTCGTCCGTGTGCGCTCTCCCAGTGGTGCTAACAGACCGCGACTCGCGCCAACTCGTCATAACATAACATTCAACAAACGATAAAAAGTAACGTTTGCCGAATGATGAGTGACTTTCGGTATCTTTCGGTTGACAGATAACCCTTTGAGTCGTGTAATATTGAAAGTAAAACGTCTTCCATGTAACTGTTACTGATTATCGAGATTATGTATGTTGCGACGCTATGTGCAACATATTCATATATATGTGGCTACATGCCACAATGATTTTGTCCTGTAACTTTTATCACGGTAATTATTTCTTATTTTTCGATGCTATTTCATACCTTTTTTTAACATCTGCAAGATGTGACAGTCAATGTCCATACAAATTTATAAAAAAACAGCCTTGTTTCAAACATACCCAGATAACAATGCGTGCGACGCACGTCACCCGCATTTCGTGATTTTCATTTCAATAATTCTGATCGCAAATAAATTTCAAGTGAAATTTATTTTTTCTTTGCACTTTTAATTTGTAATATTTATGAAGAATGATCGAATAATATTAAAAATGATATGCAGTTAAAAATTTAATTTATGTTCACATAAATTTTAATTTCCGACATCAAAATCACATAGAATTAGTATATGTGCGAATTTGAATATTTTTAAAACGCGCGGATCAGTGGCGCGTCTTGTAATATATATTATCTCCGTCTCCATTCGTCAGGTTCGTTTTCCTTCTACACGACAGTCTACTGTTCACACACGCTATCAACTTGATGACGCCGGACCATCGTTGGTTTTTGTAAAAGTCAGTAAAAGTGTTTTTCAGCATCTTTTGGCATCTGTCGAAGAATTTTACTATCGTGTTTTATCGTGTTTTATATCCGGCATTCCAAAAATTAATAGACTTGTGGTAAGTACAATCGAAAAAATATATAACCAGTAAGTAAACCTAACCTATCTTTTTTATGTTAAAGCAAAATAATTTACTGACTTTTCCCAGATTTTACGAACGAAAAAATGGGCTCTTTGGTTTATTGGACGTATAAAAATATTAATATTACATAATTTATTATTTTTAGAGCATAACTAATCACGTCATGCGAGCGATATGCGTCGCACGCGTGACCCGCACGACATGCGAGCGATATGCGTCTCAATCGATGACACATATGTCTGCGTTGGTGAGTGCATCTCGTGCGTGTTGATCGGCACGACGTGCGTGCATAATGCGTCGCATATTGCTCGCATTTTGTTATCTGGGTATGTACTCCTTACAGTTTTATTGCGTCCTGTAAAGCAAAAGCAGAAAGTTCGTACTTATACATTGCTTGCTCTAATAATTATAGGCATGATTGTGGTACCTCAACTTTTGCCACGAATTATTAACCAAATGCTTCTCCTTAATCCATCATGCATACTGTGTCGTTTCCGCACTAGGTAGAAGGTGAAGAGCTTGCTGGCAAGTACGAGTCCTAAGTATTGACTGTACTGTGCTTAATATATCACAGTGCATGCCAGTGCACAGGCGTCGCAATGCTGAAATAAATTAAACGCAGGTTCACTTTTACCTGAATTTACTGTCCGAGTGGTCGCATTTTCTTATGTAGAAAGTATTATGCAAAACGGGACGTTAGATACCTGTAAACACAAATTCGTAGTAAAAAAATGTCGGTGACATTTCAATAAAAACAGATTACATTGCTGCTAGATGCACTTCAAAACGAAAAAGACGTATTTCCTAAAGCAAATATGAATTTTCAACATAATACATGCCTTCTCCATCAAATTGTTGAAATTGCAACTAAGAAGGGCCAATTTTCAAACAAGAATGCAAAACTTTCATTTCCAGATAAAAAAATTTATTTCCAACAGAAATCAATAGTATTTATTATAATTATTATTATACCATTAACCCAAATCTCTTTCAGGGCAAGCGTGACTCACTCAATAAGGAAGGGAGTAATATGCGGGAGGGGTTATAGATTTTTAATTTGATCTACAATTCCCGTTTCTGGATGAAAATTAAATTTTTGTACAGAAGATTCGTCACTTGGCCTGAAGGTTCAACAATATAGGTGAACTTCGTTTTCTCTCATGACCGAAAAAAAATTATTTTTTAAAAATTGGCTTTTTAGATTTAAAATTCATTTTTTGAATGAAATTTCATCTTTTTTGTTGAAAACCTTTGAAGGTTGAAAATTCAATTAGTTTGTTTGCAAATTTAATTTTTCTCTTCAAAATTTTCAAGTATTTGGTTAAAAAGTCATTTTTTACAGTAGAAAAGTCTTTTTTTTCAAATAAATACATAAATTTGCAAATTTTAAATTTGGATCTGAAATATTGTTTTAATCCCTCAATAAAAGATTCTATGTTAAAAATATTACAAGATTAAAATGCTAGTATTTGAATGTTGATGGTCAGGAAAAATAAAAAATCAGTCAAGGGAAAAACATAAAATTCTAAAACTGAAACTTTCATCCTGCAAAGCATGTATTATCTTAAATACAAGAATAAATGTCCATTGCTTTCAAGTCCCATATATTTTTATTTCGGGAAACAATAAATTACGTACAGTAAGAGGGTGAGGGGGGGGGGATTTTTTTGTTACGATTCGTTACACGGGGAGGGGGAGAGGAGGTCCTGGAGAGGGCCTACAATCTTATACCAGTTACGTACTTTAAGTACGGCCCCTTATATTCTTATGTATGTATACCATTAAGCCATTTCCCTTTCGGGGTAGGCGTGACACTACCCGATTCGGGTAGTGTTTCTAGGTTGATAACTTGTAGTAAATAACTACAAGTGTGGGCTCACCACACCCACGATGTGCCAACAGCACTCAGTTTTCTCGAATGGTCACCCATCCAAGTGCAAACCGCGCCCAACGTTGCTTAACTTCAGTGATCTGACGAGAACTGGTTTTTTCAGCGTGGTATGGCTGTTGGCTTATAAGTTAAATAAATGGCCTTAACGTCACACGTACAACTACAAGAATAATACTCGCCCCGTCGCACACCCATCACTCACGCAGAGTTTGCCCTTTTTTCTGGTGTTTTCTTTTGGTAGAATCTAATATCCTATGTCACGGCAAGTTAGCCTTAGCGGCTGGGCGTCCTGTCGTCGCCACCCTCAGGTCTCATTTTCCCCGCTCTCATAATTTCCCTGGAAATTTCTGTACCAGCACGATTCCAGTTTCAAGGAACGCATGGTCGAAAGAAACAGGCTCACTTTTCTCTCCCTCGAAAAAATAGTAAGTTACACTCTCTCCAACTTATGTACTTGTCTTACACTGAAAATTTTTGTTTTAACCAAGTACATGTAATTGCTTGAATCCTATTTCTTAGCATCACATATGCATACATAATTCTTTATCAAATTTCAACAAATTTATTCAGGAAAACGAGTTGCTTCATAGAATTTCAGAATTTGTTTTCTCTTTCAGGAATTTAAAGATATCCATTTATAGTGATTTGAAATTATTTTGGTGTATTCGAGCGAATTCTCAATTGATTTTAATAAGTTTGAAAGGAATTTCAAAATTGTTATTCTTTTAAAAATCCTGGCATATTAGGGCTTTTTGACAGCTTCCAGGAACCAATTTAATTTTGCTTCAATGGGATGAATTTAATGGAAAATCTGACTTTTTATTTCAATTGAATGAAATGATTTAAAATAATTTCAAGATATTTTTAAGGGATTTTGGGGCGTTTTAAATCTGAAATTTCAGGAAATATAGAATTCCATGAAATTTTCGCGGCATTTTATGATTCTTTATGAGAGATTTCACGGTGTTTCAAAGGTTTTCAAGTATATAGAGATATTTCTTAATTTGAGAGAATTTTCAAGTTCTTGACAGATTCCAGAGATTAATTTAATGATTAAATTAAGGAAGAAACCAAATATAAAATTCTAAAGTTTGATGATTTTCATAAATGCATCTCTGAATACAGACAAATTCATAAATGATTTATAACCGTGTGACTCAAGTGCTACCTGAAAATTGGAAAGAGAATGGAAAATATTCAAGACTATTTTTCAGATGAGTACTTTATACTATTTCATATTAACCTTGCGGTCAAATGTGATTTCTAAAGCTAAAAACTTCAAATAACGCTGAAACTTTCTTCTTCATAAATATTTAGACCCACGCGCCTCATATGATGATTATCTCTTGATTTGGTCGAAATTATATATTATCTGAAATTACATTAATGATCGGATCACAATTATCATCTTTAACTGGAAGTAACGAAATTTTTGCCGGACTTAAATTTTCTAGTTCGACAAATTTTTCTGGACTTGAATTTTCTAGTAGGGAAAATTTTGACATCAACGAAATTTTTGTTTTCGCATTTCAACTTTTTCGGCAGTGAGCATTGCTTTATAAAATATTGAAAACTTTATTGGTTAACGTCTCGTGATCTATACAATGAAAATGATACAATAAGTTTCAAGTTTTACAGTTAAGAACTTGATTTATGATCTTCAAATTATCCAAAAAGAGGTTCGAAATGTGACAGATCACTCTTCTGTGACCAGTCACTAACACTCGTATTTTTTAAAGGGATACTTGGAAAAGGGGTTCGAGATGTGACAGGTCACTCTTCTGTAACCAGATCCTAACAAGTATTTTTTGAAGGGAGAGCTGGAAAAGGCTTCGAGATATGATAGATCACGAGACGTTAACCAATAAAGTTTTCAATATTTTTTAAACCAATGCTCACTGCCAAAAAAGTTGAAATGTGAAAAGAAATTTTGTTGATGTCAAAGTTTTCCGTACTAGTAAATTTAAATCCGGCAACAAATACCCGACTACAAAATTAAGACACGGCCAAAAATGCCAGACTACAAAATTAAAATACGGCAAAATATGCTGTATCTGTATACACAACTATAAAAAAAATACATCTCTCTGCTGTTCCATAATATAGGGACATGCATGATGGATCACCGGTACAAGAGTTCAAAAGTTGTTTCATAATAGGTACATAAAGGTCGTTCAGCTTTTCCATAAATATAATAACTTTGCTGAGACTAAATTAAACTTATTACTTTTTTACTTTAGATTTTAAAAAGCGTGATATATAATTTGAAAATTATTAATTTTAAACGATTTAGTTTCACGAACCTAATTTTAGAATACTTCAATTTTAAACAAAGTTTGGAATTTTTCCATTTTTAACGGTTCCATCAGCCTTGGATTAATTATTTTTGAAGCTTCTTAAAAAACTATCTTTTATGATGAGAAGTTTTACACGCCCGACTCCCCGCTAGAATCCCTACACTCGTTCTCCCCGCCTCCCTCCTGACAATATAATTAGGCGTGTTCCTTGCCAGCCCCAGTGTCCACTTTACATACCTCTCCTGTGTCCTATTTACCTCTTCGCTTTCCTTCCACCCCCACACCTCTACTCCATACAATAGCACACTCATCACTAGTGAGTCAAACAATTTCATTCTCCTTCCAAAATCATCTGCGAATAACTTCTTTCCCAACCCCCACACCTGCCTCATCACCACATTTGCCCTCCTCACTCTCTCTTTTATGTGACCATCCACTCCGCCATTTCTCCGAAACAAGAAGCCCAGGTACACAAACTCTTTCACATCCTGCACCGCCTTTCCCTTCCACTTCCACTCCCCTCCCTTATCCCTTCCCCCTCCTTTTCTGAACACCATAACTTTGGACTTTTCCGCATTCAGTTCTAACCTGTTCTTATCCAGGTATCTTCTCAACCTCTTCATCATTTGCTTTAAGGCCTCCTCGCTTTTTGCCAACAACACTATGTCATCTGCATACGCTAGTGGCCAAAGTCTAACCCCTCCTATCCTAACTCCTCCTACCACTCCGGCCTCCAACTTATTTCCATATCCGCAATTAAAATTGCAAACAGCGTTGGGCTAAGCGGACACCCTTGTCTTAACCCCCTATCCATCCAGAATCCCTCCGAAATCCCCTGCCCTCCTCTTACCTTATCTTTGGTCTCTTCATATATCTCCCTTACCCTCTCGATCAGGCCTCTCTCCACTCCCCTATCCTCCATCGCCTCCCACAACCTCCCCCTATCCACCGACGGAAACGCGCCTTTTAGATCCACAAAAAACGCGTACACTCTCGACCCCTTCTTCGCTAATTCTCTATCCACCACATGCTGAAGAACGTAGATAGTGTCGATAGTACTCCTACCTGCCCTAAAGCCCGCCTGCGTCTCCGGCAATATTCCTTTCCCCTCGACATCCTTCCGCAGCCTCTCCGCCACCACCTTCGCGTATACTTTATACGCCGTATTCATTAGCGTAATCCCCCTATAATTTTCCTGCCTATCCTTATCTCCTTTTTTGTACAGAGGCACCTTTAACCCTTCTCTCCACCCTCGTGGGAATCCCTCCCCCCTCCATACTTTATTCACTACCTCCTTCTGCCTCTCCCTAACCTCTTGTGTACTAAACAGCCATGCTTCGTTCTCTACCCCAACCAGCCCTGCTGATTTTTACTTTCTTAACTTCCTTATCTGTTTCTCTATCTCCTCGTCATTCAACTCCTCCATCTCTGCCTCCCCCGTTCTTCTACTCCCATCATCTCTCTTCCTTGAACAAACTTCGCTCGTAGATAGTCTGACTATAATTTATATTATCAAGACAAATAGACACTGCAAATTTATATTAAAATTAATGAACCAAACAAAATATCTGTTCCTTGATTTACGTTGTAAATCAATAAATGAGAGCAATGAGATATAGAACGATTAAAAATTACAGAGTTAACCTATCTAGCCAGGAGGGCGTCATTTGACGTACATAGCAGACTCACCATCCAATTGAAACCTGGATCAAATCGATTAAAACCTGGATAAATCCTTTTTAATATGGAATTATTCCAATTCATTTTGCACTTTATAGCCGCCGATTGCAACTGAAGCACCATGTCTTGTCTCCAACGAACGCGATCGAGAAGCAACGAGTGCGCATGCAACTGCGCACTTCTTTCAGTTACGATAACTTATATTTCTGTTACCGTTGAGGAATTTTAAGAAACTATATTTGTAATCTTGAAAATCGGATAGTACACTTCACACACATACACACGCGCACGTCATTTTTTTTTTTTTTTTTCATTGTTTTTCGAAATGGCAGACGCGATTGCCAATATTGACGCCATATAGGACCCGCGAGGCTTCCTGTTGCTGACTGACAGGAGTATAGGCCTACACTACTCGAACAAGGACCTCGATGGGCGTTGATTGCAAGAGCACCAATCAAGGAGCAGGCCCTAAAGATTAAGGTGTGAGATCCACAGCACAAGCGCCGTTCAGTTTCTGCACCCCCATGTCCTCAAGGACGAAAAACTCGAAGGAGAAGATGACTGTGCGGCTTGTCCTCGTCCTGACTCCTGTCAGTCAGCAACAGGAAGCCTCGCGGGTCGTGACGTGGCAGTAATGTGCGCGTGTGATGTGTGCATGTGTGTGAAGTGTACTATCCGATTTTCAAGATTACAAACATAGTTTTTAAAATTCCTAAACGGTAACAGAAATATAAGTTATCGTAACCGAAAGAAGTGCGCAGTTGCATGCGCATTCGTTGCTTCTCGATCGCGTTCGTTGGAGACAAGACATGGTGCTTCAGTGGCAATCGGCACTAGAGTCTGTAGCGCGCCGAACGTTCCGTTTTTCCTCTATCCGTCAAGCGTAATGCGCATGCGCCAGTTCTACTCTCAGGCCTCTCAGAAAATTCTCGGCGGTTCGTTTGAAGGAATGTTGACGTATCAAGCGTTATTCGCACATTACTTGACTATTTTTTTTTAATATATCATGAAATAACATATCTTAAAATAAAATAAAAAAGATGCAGATTTATGGGTTATATTTTGAAAACCGAAGCTATTTCAATAAAAATAATTAACAAGGATTTAACAACGTCACGATTTACTTAAATTTATCAATTTTTTACAGTATCTGATCTGTTCATTTTACTATGAGTATAAAATGTACGGGACTTTTTGGAAATATTGGAATTTGAAAATGATACGACTGTATTACGAACGGACACACATTTTAAACTTTATTCAACTAAATCTGTCTTGGCATCTTCCCGTGTGGAAAAATGTTCTGGCACTGGCCTGACCCAGACCAGGCCGTTGGGTTTACAGTCTTGACGGTGGCCAGACGGCCTGGCCTGGGCCTGGCCAAAAGTGTAACGTTTTTTCTGGCTAGCCCCAGGCCAGACCGTCTGGTCAGCCGCTAGTTATGGGCTGGTCAGCCGCTAGTTATGGGATAAGAAAAAATAGTCTTGTTTTGATAGTGTGAATTTCTTATTTTCTATCATTTTAGACACCCTGTAATATTTTCGAAATATGTCAAAAAAAATTTGCTGATCGAACTTAAGATTTTTTTGTTCTTGGCTCGCTGGTCAGCTCCAGGTCTGGGTCAGGCTAGACCTTCCAGACCGAACTTACAAGTGTTGATCTTGGCTAGCTGATCAGCGCCAAACCTGGACCAGGCCAGACTGTTAAGGTGGTAAGAAAAAAAGTCTTGTTTTGATAGTCTGAATTTCTTATTTTGTATCATTTTAGACACCCTGTAACTTTTTTGAAATCTGTCAAAAAAATGGGCTGATTGAACTTAGAACTTGAAATAACCTCAGAGGAGGTTATTTTCCACTAAAAAGAAGCCGAAATCGACAAAAAGTAACGCTCGTCTAGAGAAACCAAGAGACTCCAGTGAAGCTCACGATATTGCTTTAAATCTTTTAATTTAAAATAACTACATTCGGTAAGTACATAATACTTTGAATGTTAAAAGTAATAACCGTAAGAACAAGTTTTGTTTAACGGTAAAAACATTCCCAAGCGGTAAAATTGTGTGTGTGTGTGTGTGTGTGTGTGTGCGACCGTCCGCGAAGAGAGGGACCTAATGCGGAAAAAATCGATTTTCATTGTCTTACACCAATCGATAGTTTCTGAGTTACTCTTCCATTTCCAATAATGATACACTTTTTAAGTTAATTACTTTTTTTGTTATTAAGCTACAAACATAGGCATGATAAGCGTACGCGGAGACCAAACGAGAGGCCTACGAAAGCCAGCCCCACCACTTCCCTGGCGGACCGGCCGAACGCAAGCATTACGCTGCAGCGTAATGGTAAAGTAATGTTAAAGTAATGGTAAGGTAATATCCCGGTAACGAGCGTTGAATTCAGAAGAATTAATATTTTCAGATTTCAGCGTAAAAGTGAAGATTATTTTATTCTTTTGAATGCGCGATTTTTCCATCTGTCTAAAATACCATTATAAGAATAGGATATCTCCGAAACTAATTCACTTCTATTCCCACAGCGACAGCCGCATAGTTTCCTATTCCCCAAAAGAGAACGTGTTTTCAATATATTTAATTCCTTCTAATTGTACCGGTAGGCACACCTCACAGAGATGTTTTGTATTCCCCCGAAGTGTTCATATTTTAAGTTTATTTAATTCCTTCTAATTCGTTCACAAAATATGTGTAATAAATTGTTTTAATTCCTTCATGTGGAATATAAGTTTTGAAATTTTAATTCTATTCAATTCAAGTCTGCCTCTTTCGAATTAAAATTATTTTAATTCCCACATTTCAATAGATTTTATTTGTAATGTATTCTCCTCAATGTTAGCAAAGATTAATGCATTTTTTAAAACGTTTAAGTAAATGATTAAAATATAAATAAATATAAATTTGAATCTTTTCCGAATGTATAAGTTATAAAACGATTTAATAATGAAAAAAAAGTTAAATAAGTGCATCATAAATATGTAAATTGATAATAATATGGTATAATTATTTTAAATAATTATAATAATCTTCCTTGTAGTACAAAAAAAAGAATAATTATTCAATAATGTTATTGAAATGTGTGATAAAATAAATAATTAATACTAAAAAAAAGGAAGAAATATAAAATTATAGTAATAATGAATGTAAATTTTGTTAAATCTCTTGAAATCTTTTTAATTATTTTCAAATCCTTTAAAAATAATCTCTAATTATTAATTGCTTCACTGCATAATCATTTGAATTCTCAGAAATCCTGTAAAATTTCTTGAAAATCCTTTGAAATCTATCGAAATTCGCTAAAATCTATTGAAATCTCTTAAAATCCTTTATATTCTCTTAAATCACTAAAAATGTCTTGGAATCTTTTTAAATTTCTGGCAAATCCTAAAACCTTTTTCAATTCTATTATAATAGGTTTATATTATATCACTTCGTTACAATTTATATATCTATATATTATAAAATTCTTTTGAATTATACTTCTCACCTATTTTTATTAAAAAATCACCTTTTCTATCATATATAGTTTGTATCAGTAAAATTTAATACATAATGTGTTGCCTTTTAAAAACAAACTTTAAACATGTTCTAAGCATTGTAATTATTTATAATAGAGCACTGGTAAAAATATTAATATTACATATATTAATAAAAACAAGTTTGTATAATTCTGATTGGCTTTTTCTTTATCACATACAAATTAAAGTATAATAAATCATAAAATAAATATATTATCATAAAATATAAAATATTTATTAATGAGAAAACAATCATTAATTTCAATTCCATATAGCGTTCTCAAAGCAAAATTATTTTAATCTTTTCTATTCCTTCTTTTACACTCTTCTACTTTTTAATTCTTTTTAATACGCTTCCATTAAATTTTACTACGTCGATTGAGGGGAATAGGATTTGCACTTTTTCTTTTTCCGTTGGGGGATTTTTAGACGGAGGAAAAATCGCGTATTCATAGGAATACAAATTTTTAATTCTTCTGAATTCAACGCTTGTTACAGGGATGGCATTATAATTAATAAAAGAAACAAAATAAATATGTAAACTGTTGCAATTATAATAATACGTTCAAATTTACGTTAAATCGTCATGCCGTAATTTCAAACAGTTGCTTTTGCAGCGTTAAAAAATAAAAAAAACAAAGTGGCTGTCATTGAAGTCCGGCCCCTGCATGTTGGCAGTCTGCTAACGGCGGCTTCAAGCGGGTTGCCAACATGCAGGGGCCCGACTTCAATGACAGCCACATTATTTTTTCATTTTTTAACGCTGAAAAAGAAACTTGTTACAATTACGGCATGACCATTTAAATTTCAATGTCTTATTATAATTGCAACAGTTTACATATTTTTTTGGTTTCTTTTATTAGTTGTAATGCCATATTACTTTACCATTACTTTAAAATTACTTTACCATTACGCTGCAGCGTAATGCTTGCGTTCGGCCGGTCCGCCAGGGTTACCACTACAGCTGTACGCGACGTTTCCGTGAGCTCCACTAGCTCGTGCCTAAAACTGTAGTGGTAAGTGGAGGGGGTACTTTTCGTAGACGCATCCCCACTACTCACCCAGATAACAATACGTGCCGGCACGTGATCGGCCCGACGAGCTGGAGACCAGCGTGCCTGCTAAATGCACGCGACAGGCTGGTAGAGTCGGAATACGACCGAAGGACGGACAACGGTCCGGCACATTAGACGCCCGTCGGTCTTGCAAACGGCGACGAACGACGGGCCTGCGGCCTCGGATTTAGCGCGACGTGAGTCGTTCCGGATGAATAAAAGGATCGACTTTTCCTTTTTGCGCAAAAAGGCGGACTGCTGTTTTTGGTTTGCCTTGCTTGCTGTGCGTTGAATAAAAAGTGGGTTAGTATATGCAACCTTGAAAAATTATAGTTCGGGAATATAATAAAGAACCGAGGCCAACCTAACCTCCCTTTATAACGCGAAAACTCTCAATGTTAATAAAATAAAATTTCTTTCTCCAAATAGCACGAAAGGTAATGAAATTCTGCGTATAATAAAGTCTAAGTTGAAAGAAAAATGTCAATATTATAAAAAGATATACCTTTTTATAAAAATAACATTTTTAATTTTTCTTTCAACTTGGACTTATTATACGCAGAATTTCGCCATTACCATTCATGCTATTTGGGGGAAGAAATTTTTGTTTTATTTACATAACAAAAGATTTTTTTAATTTCAATCTACTCGCACCGTAGAGGGAAGCTCGCATACTCAGCCTGCATTTTACCGGACCGTCGGTCAATGGTGTGCACATTAAGGTGCATATCTGCCGGCACGTCGGTCCGATCGACCGGACCGCGGGCCGGCAGATCGCTTGCAGTCGGCGGGCATTTTGCTATCTGGGCAAATGCTAGCTTGCGGGCTCTGCTACGATTGCCCGTCCTGTAAAATTCTGCTTTGACGCATTAGGTCCCTTTCTGGAAGATGGGGACTGTTTGGACCGGTCATGTTTCCTGTGGCTCTCTGAAATCTTAAAGTTGGAGTGTGCTTTGGTGACATTTTATCATTTTTCTTGTCCATTTCTGGAGGAGGGAGACCTACTAATCTAAGAGGTTGGTTTAGTTGACACCAGTGCCTGTATTGTCCTCACAGAGGCTAGGTGGGTGTTTCGCTAGTGTGCCGGCCCCTGTGGCCTGTGCGGTTTTCGGAGCATGGAGTTCCGCATAAACTCGGTAAGTGACACTTTTATCGATAGTGACAACAACTTAAATCATGAGGTTCTTCACAAGAGCCTTGACAGTTTGCGGAATGAGTTCTCCACGCAGGAAGAAATTTCGAAACAGTTGGATCGATACGAAACAATGGAAATCAATGAAATTTCTAACACCAATGCTGAATATCAGCCCTAGTAGCAAG
This sequence comes from Andricus curvator, assembly GCA_932195095.1. Lineage (NCBI taxonomy): Eukaryota > Metazoa > Arthropoda > Insecta > Hymenoptera > Cynipidae > Andricus > Andricus curvator. The sequence goes on along the minus strand of CAKNYM010046946.1, from coordinate 6,625 downwards.
ATAACTGCAGACTGGCGCAAGCTGGGCGCCAGAAAAAGAAGAATCTGTTTGCAGCCTGGCGCCCGGCTGGTTCCGCTTTGGCGTGCTGTTCTGGCACCAGAGTCTGGTATAGCAGATCCTGGCCCAGACTGGTCATGATATACACCAGACAAAATTAAAATAACGTAAAATGGTATTAAATAGGTTTCTGTAATAGTTTTACACTATATTTCAGCCTTTTCTGGGAAAATATACTGCGGAGACGTCACACCATTCCAGGAGACACACTGAAATATTAAAAACATAACCTGTTGTCGTATAAGCTTGCATGCTTGCATGTTTGGCCATACTTGTGAATCGTTCAAATTTCCGATTGCTAGATTTTTAATTTCATTATTTATATTCTACATTAATTACTAGTGTGTAAACTAAATACGAGAATCTGGTTCCTCTATTCACCAGATTCTGTTTTTCGTCTGGTCTGATCATTTCTCCCGCCAGTCTGGTCGACTAGAGGGAGCAGATGCTGAGCCAGACTCTGGCCTCTGTCATACAAAGCAGACGTTACTACTGGGGAGGCGAGGGTAAGGCGTGGGTAATATTCATTCCCAAGATCAAGCCCCCCCCCCCCAAACAAAAATGCTGACTCTAGCAGGAAAAGAAAGCAGTCTAACTGCAATGTCTCTGATAACTCTATAAGTAGACACACAGAATCAAATCAAACTGCTAATCTCATTAGAGCCCCTAGACTTCAAAACCGGTACTCTCGATCTAATAAAGGTCCTTACTCTGTCGAAGTAGACACTGGCGTGGATAATCCTATGGATCCTTGTAGTGTAGGGAAAATCCTACATAAATCTTTCAAAAATGTAGTGGAAGACATCGAAAAGGAAGGGAAAAGTAGATTCACTATTCACTGTAATTCTGGCGAAGGAGCTAATCGCATAATTGACAACCCTAACTCAATCTGTCCGAAATTAAACGCATTCATCCCGAATTATAGTTTTTCTCGCATTGGTGTAATTAAATTTATTCCCACAGATCTCTCAGTGGAAGAGATTAAATCTAATGCTATATCTTCCATCCCAATTCTCGAAGCATCTCGGCTAAATAAGAAGGACGAGGAGGGTAATCTGGTTCCCTTGAAAACTGTTCTGATTACGTTTGATGGACAAGCTGTTCCCCAAGATATTCGATTCTATTACACTCTATACCGGGTGACACCCTACATTCTACCTCCTAAATTGTGCTACGGTTGTGCTTGACATGGCCATGTGAAAGCACAATGCAAAAATCCTAGATGCCTATTTTGTGGTGAGAAACCGCATGAAAATCAGGACTGTCCTAATAGACCGAACTCTCCTTTTTGTCTAAATTGCAAAGGCCCACATTGGGCTGTTGATAAACAATGCTCATTATACCTAGAGGAAAAAGAAATCCGCAGAATCTGAGCTCAATTTGATATTAGCGTCAAGAAAGCGGCTTACCTTTATAAAAAGGAAAAAGCTTCCCCCCAAGGACCGCGGAACATTGACTCTGCCATTGAGTCTAACCTAAAAACTTCTGATTCCTCTTCCCCACTCTTCAACTTTTCGAATTTCCCCTCGTTGGGTGATATTGATGCTGACCCCATCCTTTTCGGTCCAGAATACTTGCAAAAATTCAGCCAACCTGCCAACAGGCCCCCCTCTCATCCTAGAACCTCAATCCCTCTTCCGCCCTCTACCTCTCATAGAAAAACCCAAACCCATACTAATTCTCAATCCTTCTCTCATTTCTACTCTCGGCCTTCTAGCCCTTTTGGTAATGGTGTTTATCTTCAAAACCATACCGAAAACTCTACACCTCATCTCTCTCAACCTTCCTCTCCCTCTTCCACCTTTTACGGATAACCAAACTAATGGAAATGAACTCAAACATATGATTTCGTCCCTCATGTTGCTACTCCAACGTTTTGCTCCTCTACTATCTCTTCTCAGCAATGGACTTTTGAATAAATCTAACTTCTCACTGCTGAATAACATGCATCCGAATTCCACTGCCTCGAATCTATAACCCCTTCTATACTTATCCATTATGGGTATCTTAGAAATTCATTCATTTTAAAGAAGTTTAATGTTATAAGGAAGGACCGCTCCACCGGTATTGGTGGTGGTATGATTATTGCGGTCAGAAATGATATTGTTTTTTCTGAAGTTAAAATACCAGATTCCAAATCAGCTAGACACTTTTGCTATTTCTATCCCGTCCAATTGGGGTGAATTACTGATAATAAATGTATATAGAAACCCTAGAGCTCTCGCTAATGCTATAAATTGGAGTTCCCTCTTTGACTCTTTTTCAAATGATTTTTCAACTACATTCATCGCCGGTGATTTTAACTGCCACCACCGGTCCTGGGGATGCGATACAGCCTGACCGGCTGGAAATAAATTATATACTTCAATTCAAACTTCCAATCTTCTTATTTTAAATGATGGCTCTTCTACTCGCTTCACGCGTCCCAATCAATCTAAGTCTGCTATTGATCTTTCTTTGGTTTCTGGCAATCTTTCTCCCTTGTGTTCATGGAAAGTTGAAAATGATAAAATGAGTAGTGATCTCTTTCCTATTTCCACAATTATTGGTATCTCTTGTTCATACCACGAATTCTTTTCGCACAAATACAATTTAAAAAAAGTTTCTTGGGATATTTTTCGGGAAACTCTGAAAAAGTCTCCATTTACCTTTAATAAAAATAATAGTAATCCTGACTCAACTCTTCAAGCATACTATGAATTATTTAATTTAATAGATGGCGCTCTTCACACAGCAGGCCCTAAAATCAATAATGTCCCTAAACGTCAATATCCATGCTCCCCGCCATGGTGAAATGAGGAATGCTCAAGGTTGGAAAGGCTAAGGAGAGCTAAACTAGGTAGATTTAGACATAGATGTAATTTTTAGAACTACTTGGATCTCCAAAAATTTGAGGCAGAATCCCTAAAAACCTTTAATAAATCCAAAATTTTAGGTTGGAGATCATTTTGTGAGTCCATCACTTCCACTTCTCGTGTCTCAGACGTTTGGAATAAAATTCTCGGATTTAGACACAGACTCCTGAAAACTCCTTCCCCCATGAATTCTCCAACTAATACAGAAACAACGACAAAAATGGAAGCATTTATAGAAACGTTTAGGGAATCTAGTTTGCTTCCCACAGACTTACCTCCTATTCCACCTCTTTCAAATTCACCACCTAATGAAACTCTTCTCTATAGCTTTCCAAACGTGCCTTTCAATCTACAAGAGCTGCGCCTTGCCATTTCCAGTACTAATAGCAAATCCTCCCCAGCATTAGATAAAATCAATTACGAAGTCATTCGTAATCTGCCAGGTAACATCTTGAACCACTTACTGGATATTTATAATCCAATTATAGATGAAGGTTCTTTTCCCGACCAATGGACAAAATTCTTAGTTTTTCTTATACCAAAACCTAACTCCCATAAATTCCATCCTATTGCTCTAGCTTCCTGCTTATTGAAACTTATAGAGAGACTAGTAACTAATAGATTAAACTGGTGGTTAGAAAACTCTTTAATTCTCCCCCCATCCCAATACGGATTTCGTAAAAACAGGTCTACTGCTGACTGTCTTGCAATTTTCTCTACCGAGGTTCATACCTCTTTTGTCAATAAGTCATACACAGCAGCCTTATTCCTAGACGTTGAAGCAGCTTATGATAGAGTTATCCCTGATATTTTAATAGACAATCTGGTTAAACTAGGCGTCCCCTGGAAATATTGTACATTTTTCAAAAATTTGACTTCTGAAAGAGATATATTTTTCAGAGTAAACAACCAAAATTTAGGACCTTATAAATTCAAAAGAGGCCTCCCTCAGGGAAGTGTCTCAAGCCCAGTTCTTTATAATATATATACTCTAGATATACACAATCACCTACATCCACTGTGCAAAATTTTACTATACGCGGATGACATTGTTATATATTTCTCTTCCAAAGACCTTAATGAGTGTATCCAAATTTTGCAAGAAAGCTTAGATACTCTCCAGACGTTTTTGAAATCTAAAGGACGAAACATCTCTATAGATAAATCTAAATTGGTCATCTTCACCCAAGATAAATCCCTCCCTAATGACATCCAAATTACGCTTGACAACCAGCATATATATCCAGTATTCGAGGCTAAATTCTTAGTTGTCATTTTTGACAGTCACCTAACTTGGGACCCTCATTTTAAGGTCCTTCTTGAAAGACTAGAGAAAGTTATCAATATTATTAAATCCCTGATGAGAAGTGCTATAGAATATGGCTGCAAAGCTTTATCAATCTGCCACGTAAATATATTTGACAAAATTCGCAAACTCCAAAACAGAGTCTTAAGATTAATCCTAGGTTACAGAATTTCTACTCCCATCCCAGTGACGTTTGCAGAATTAAAAGAACCCACTTTATTTTCTCGAATGAAATTCCTCAATAGAAGATTATCCCCAAAAATGTTTTCCATTGAAAATCATCCCCTATTCCAGTTTCTATACACCCTCGATCAATTCACTCAAATAAAAGATACACTAAACCTAAGAGAAGTTTTTCCTCTCCTTAATGCTTTTATCTTTCTCAATAAGTACATTTGTAATATTCTGAATCTCTCCACCCCTCTAAATTACCTTCTAGACTATAACATCCAATTTGAAAACCCTAATATTGATTTTCAAATGGGAGAAAACCTACAAAAAAGTTCCTCACCTAATATGGAACTCAGGAACTTTATGGATACACGACACAAAGAATACTTCCTTTTTTTTACGGATGGATCCAAAATAACGGAAACCCAGAATACTGGAATTGGTATCACATGCCCCTCTATGCAAATCTTTGACAAACATAAAATATCCCATTTAGCATCTATTTTTACTGCAGAAGCGATTGCGATTTGTGAAGCTCTTGAGATCATCTTAAAAGACCAACTGTCTCCGTCTGTCATTTGCTCTGACTCCCGCAGTGTCCTTTCTGCTTGCCTAAATTTTAATTACCTCAAATCAAAATCCTTCTATATTTATAAAATTAAAAATCTTTTACATCTAGCAAAAACTCAAAACATTGCTATCCATATCACTGGATACCTGCACACAAAGGGATTTTTGGGAATGAGGTCGCAGACAAACTGGCTAAATTAGCCCATAAAAATAATTCCACTACGAACGACAGAATTCCACACACAGACCTTTATGAATTAATCTCTTCTCAACTTCTCAAATGTACTAACCTAAACTTAAAGAAAGAAATCGAAAAAAAGGAATGTAGACCTTTATTACTTCGCTAATTACTTCTCTGAAACTCTTAAACCGTGGTTTTTCCAATCTAATTTGAAAAGGCAGGACATAGTGAGCCTATCACGCATTAGAATTAACCACTATTCACTGGCTGACAGCCTAGCAAGAAAAAATTGTACAGACTTCTTTTCATGTCTGGGCGGACATGATACGGAGGACATCAATTACGTTTTCTGGGCTTGCCCTCGCTTTTCTGATCAACGAAAAATTCTAGAAAAATCTTTAATCAAAATTAAGAAATTTCCGCCTTTCTGCGTGGAAGCTTTTCTCTCTGACCCAAACAGTTACTCTTCTCAATTAATTATAAAATTCTTAAGAACATGCGAATTATCTTTATGAGTCATATGCTTTCTCATACTACTCTGCTTATATGCTTTCTTATACTGCTTTGCTTACTCTTCATGCTTTGAAAATCACGCTTTAAACGGCTTGCGAACCCTACGAAACTATGGCTTCCATAGTTACATTTCAGACACTTGAATTTCCCGCCTAACATGGAGCTTACGCTACACATGTACTACTAACTATATCTACGCCGCAAACTCCTACCTACGTATTGGATACACATTGGACAATGAACCTAATATTGGCTCCAAATCTTATTGCTATGGCCAGATAGGTCTCGCTTTTATCAGCAAGGGATGACCACAGCGGTAACCCGGAAACCCCTACGGACCTAGTGCTAAAAAAAACCCAAAAAAGAAGAAGAAGGCCCCTTTCTTCTCTGAAGCATTAGAAATCATAATAAACGATAGTATCTCCCCCGCAACCATTTGCTCTGATTCTCGCAGTGTTCTACTCGCTTGCAAAAATTTCAATCACCTGGATACCAATAACTTTTACATTTTTAAGATTAGAAACCTTCTCTCCTATGCTAATACTATAAACCTTAAAGTCAGTCTTGTTTGGATTCCTGGACACAAAGGCATCTTCGAAAATGAAGTCGCTGACAAACTTGCCAAACTAGCACTAACCCAGGGTACCCTTTTAAAATGTAGAATACCTCACACAGATTTCTATAAATCAATTGCGACTCAACTACATGAGATTTCCAGCTCTGACTGGAAGAGAGATAGCGACCGTAGGAGAGTGGGCCTCCATTACTTTGATAGATTCTTTTCGAATTCCCCTAAACCTTGGTTCCTTGAATCCAATCTAAATAAAAGATGTGATATTGTTATTATCTCCTGGCTTAGAAGCAACCACTATGCTCTTGCTGGCAGCCTGGCCAGAAAGGGTCTGGTGGACTCAGAGGAATGCCCTTGTGGGAACTTTAATGAAGATATCAACCACGTCCTATGGGCATGTC
>CAKNYM010046945.1:0-10087 GCA_932195095.1 Andricus curvator | reverse complement strand
TACTTTTCATAATCGTAAGGCAAGTTAATATTAACTTAAATTGACTCACAAGAAAAATACAGCTCTCTTAAAATCTGTAAGAATATTCATTTGTTCGTGTTTTAACGCTTATTAGCAATATACATTTTTCCGTTCGGCAGCTGTACTTTAAATGTAACGTAATCAATTGTATAGATTGAAACGACCTTCCACTTGAAATTTGCTTCATGAATAATTTCATACGCTTGAAAATGTCTATCAAACAGTATATCAGCTACAGTATTTGTTATAAAAAATATTTCATTCTTGTCATCGATTATGATATACTTAATCGTAAAGAAAAAAGTTTTTGTGGCGTGAGCTTTCATTACAACTGCTCCTATTTCGTATCTTTCCCCCATAAGTTCTAGCCACTTAGCGAATCGAATTTCTCTAGTAACACTGCAAGGTAATTCGGATTGAAATTCGTCATAGCCAACTACATTTTCAATATTAATGAGATACGTAGGGCCTATCTTTAGAGTATTATTTGTAACACGACCTTTTGACAACCTATCATGCACTCGTAATTGATGTTTTAGAGCTAATGTGTACGGTAGATTCTTTCTACTAGCACTTGCTCGTGCACTTGTTTTAGATTCTTTGTGTTTTCTTTCACCTTTAATTGAGGAAGTGAAAGCCATAGGACCAACTAGAGTCATGACGTAAGGGTAATGGAGTAAAAAATGTTGTTTCGGTGTAAGATTCTTTTTTACAACTCTTCGAAACATATGCAAGTGCTCCTCGATTAGAACTTTCAAAAGATCGGGACAGGAAGGTTCAAATGACTTTTCCAAAAGAATGCTAAATATTTCATTCAGCGTTATATAAAGCTCCCAAAACTCATCATTCACAGGAATAATGTCACCTACTAACAGCCCGAGATATCGCATTAAATTCATAGTTTCTGAGGCAGATGACCGGAGTTTATAATGTCTGATTCCATCGCGATCCAAAATTTGCGGTTTGTTGCGTGCAGCATTAAAGCCAAAATTAAATGCAACTAATCTGTCATTAAATATTTCAACTATTTTCTGCTTATCAAAATGATTTAGAACTTCTAGGATTATGATTTTCAACACCCCTTCCGGACCATCGTGGAGTATATCAAGGCAAACGTTTCTTGTTACGTGATATTGTGGAAGTTCGTTCCAGACACACGCTTCTTTAACTCCATCTGAAATTTTACGTGTTCTAAGAGCAGATTTTACCGCAATTTCGTAAGATTCTTTCGTACGCAATAATTCTTCTTTAATTGTACATGATGTACCACATTCCTTGTGATGAATTGAACAAATTCGGCAAAAATTAGTTCCTGTAAAGGACTCTACGTAACCGTGAATTCCATTCAAACCGAGATTGTCTCCCAAGATTAATGCCAACAGGAAGTATATTCGCACACATCCGTTACTAGTTCTAATCAATATTCCTTCGGTCGCTAAAGTTTTTAATTCTTCTATTACATCCTTGAAAATTGCTTTGCTACCAAACAGTTTGCGATCATTTGCATAATAAAGTAATACGAGACATATATTCTCTAATTTAGCTTGCAATTCAGGTGGTAGGAAAGGAAAAAGAACATACAAAGCTCCTAATTTCCCCTCAGCTCCAGAATGACTTCCTGCAATATTATTGCTTTCATAATCATGGGAATCGAAAAAAAGAGGCAACACTATATCTTCAGGACCATAATCGCGAATCATTGTGGTCCATAATTTACATTGCATAACATTACAGATTGAATGCGAATTACTTTTCAAAAAATTTGTGTACATTTGCACACGATCGAAAACTGTAGGTAATTCAAAAAATTGCTTTAAAGTCGTTGCGATAGGAATATACTGTGCAAAGACTTCCTCGCCAACATTCACTCGTTTGTGATTAACAAGCTTTACGCCTTTATCATAACCTACTGAGACGGCCTGAGGTTTATGGAAGGTACCATTTTCTGTAAATGACTTTAGGCGTTTCCATTCGGTGGAAAGCTTCTGAAACGAGTTTTGAAATTGTGCAAACATAGTATCAATGCGAGTGGTTACTTCTTTGGAAGCCCCAGCTTTCTCTAATTCTCGAAAAATTTCCCGTTTCATGAAATTAACTGCATTATTATTAAGTAAAGTTTGACATTGTTCAGTTAAAAGGTGTACAACAACGTGTGGTATATCTGGACGGTCATATAATGTCGAAATGAAATTGCTGGAATTTCGGAAAAGTTCATCAACGTAATTTTCATCTTGGTTCAGTGAATTTAAAATTACTAAAAATAGTTGGTTCACTTTGCGAAAAAAATGTGAATTTTTCTTAGGAACTGTGGATTCACCTCGTGGTCCACCATCCTGATTTACTTTACAATGACTCCTTAAATGACAACGAAAAGATTCCAAATTTTGAAAACGACTGATACAGTTCCCACGACACTCATAATATAAATAAGGTACCTCTATGTGGAATTTTAAATGACTATTAAAAGCCACAATGTCAGTGAAATTTTCAGAACATTTGCAACTAATCGAAAACATGTTTTTAAATTTTTCTCTAACTATCTGTTAAGAATGACAAAAACTCTTGAAGTTTTTCGGAGAAATTCAATTCGCTAGTGTATCGCAGATTATAACTAATTAACTGACGCAATTATGCTTTTAGACGTACCCTGACACTTCTCCCACAAGAACGTCTACGCTGGTGGGCAAAGAACGATCATGAATAGTTTTTATGTCAAACACAGCTCTCTGAATAAAGAGCCAGACTGCCTTCGCCTCTGGTGGATACTCTGCATTCAACGCAAAGTATATTTTAAAACACGTACTGACAGCTTCAAGGGGTGATCCAACTTCATACTTAGTTTCATTTACAACAATATAGGATTTCAAAATATTATCAACAGTGCCTACAAACACCGGTCGTGGTTGGAGCGGTATCCTTTGAGAATGAAGTTTCGATCGCAAGGCTTTCAACCTTACATCCAAATCGTTGCACGTCTGAAAAGATGAATAACTGTGTCAATATTTCTGCGGATAACTGACTTTGAACTGATTTATGGCGCTAAACAAAATTTCAAAAGTGTCTTTTCAAGAAAAAAGTAGCAAAAATTTAAAAAAAAATTAAATCGTTTAAGAGATATTCAACGTTAAACAATTAAACAATATCACCAAAAAAATCTTGACATAATTATTACAAATTAAATAATTCCAATTTCTGTCCGTCAGAAATTAATCTTTTGTTTATGTAGATGGCTAAAAAGTGGAATAATTTTAGATGAAATAAAATTTTTAATTATGAGAATGACAACAGGATAAGGACCATTCGGGTTTTTCACCCTCAAACACAGAAAATTTTTAAAAAATGTTCCCACCTCCCTCAAACATTTTAAATAATAGCCACATACTTGTCACGTAGTATAGAAATAATTTTATTTTTGGGCGTTATCTTGTTGTCACTCTGACGTCTTTATTTCTATTTTGAAACTTTAGTTTCAACGTGAAAAGATGCAGAAAACTGTCACATAAATGCTCGTTATAAAATACTTGAATAATGGAGAATGTTATCAAAAATGAATCTTATAAGGTAAATGTTGGTTTCAGAAAGCAAAACACTGCGATTTTAATAAGGATACAGAAGTATTGAAAATTTCTTACTTTGAACTCTGTTTTAAAATTCAATTTTCGTCCATTATTTGTCAAAAGTTAAATTGCTTCATGTAAAATAAAAATGTAAAAACTGGTGAATATGTTTAGTTTGAAATAAAAAACTGTCAATTTGAAAAGTTCAAAGATCAATCCTTTTAAAAAATTACTGCAAAGAAAAGTACCTTCAAGTAGTATTAGGCTGAAAAAGTAGCAGAAAATAAAAAAAAGAATGGAAACATACCACGGCATGATATAAAAACCCTCCTTGTCTATCGGGTGCACTGGGATTCCACCTCTTACAACGGTTCTTTTCGAGCTGCTGATCGCCAATCGTTGATTCCACATCAAGCTCCTGTAAAACTTCGGCCTTTCTTTTCTCAGGTGCCTTTTTCGTCGATGCAGAAATGGCTCCAGTTTTATTAAACATCGATGGCAATAATAAAAGGACGCACACATCCAGTATTTCTAAAACGTCAGAACGAGGAACAAAACTTATTACCGAATTGCGCTTTTTAAAGAACAGTGTCAAATCCTTAGAAATAATTATTTTAATTATTAAATAATTCAAAAAGTTAAAAAATGTACATTATCACAAGAACGGAATGGAAATCGTAATACCTTCGCTGGTATCAGACTTCGTCAAGTGTACTAGGAGATGCTGAAAATCTCTCTTGGGCTTCCTAGGTCCCAGCAGTAGCTCTATTAGACGTGTTTTGAGATTAGGCCATTTTTTGAAAAGGCATTCTTTTTTCCCCGGAAACAATTTATCAAAATCTTTTTCCAGCTAAAAAAGTTCACAATAATTATTATATCGGTAATACTAGTTTTGAATTATAATCTTGATTATCACTACATACAATTTTGTGATAAAATACTATCTTAAAACTATTACCAAAACAAAACCTTTCGGATCCTTAAGGCAAGGAAACTTATTATAATAATCTGCAATTGTGATTAATGGTTTTTCCTCCAAAACTTTTTTCCGGGTTTGATTTGTATAAGTTTTATCCCATTTCTCTAATATATCCGACCACGTTTCTACTCCTCCCTCAAGATCTGCCATATCGTTCGTCGCACTTTCTGGAGAGCTGCTTTCTTCATTAGAACTTTTAGAAGTTGATTGCTTCAAAGATAGGCGTATACTTCTCAGGTTTAATCTTCGGATATAAGAGAAAGCATTTACTAGCTTTCCATGAGCACTCACCCCTTCTGAGTAGGGTGTTTTTTTTAACATGTGGTACGTAATAGGTGCCTGCAGTTTCACTCGTAAACGTATTGACTATTTCCTGCGTTAACTGAATGTATCTCTCAGGAGAAATGGAGTCTAAGTCCGGGTTATCAAATAATTCTCTGTTCAGAACTTCACTCGTTAGTTTTGGACGAGTGTCATCTGTTAGTGTTCCATAGAATGCATAAGTCCGCATCACCGAACGCCCAGGAATAGTCTTTTTTAGCCAGTCCACCAATGATATACCCTACAAATATTTATTTATCAGCAATTTAAAAAAAAAAAAGACGAAAATATTCCTCTCTAAAGACTCAAAGTAGTTTAAATATTTTCATTTATTCAACATCTAAAACAGTGAATTGAAAATTGTTTTTCTACATACATTTATATCCACATCATATATTTACAATGAAATATTATTTAATCAGTGACCTATTATTTTTAAGATTGAACAGATCAAATTTTTAACTATATTGTACAGTAAGTTGTACAGTAAGCTGTTTCTTCATTTGTTGCGTTCTGTACATTATTAATCGCGCCCTGAACATTTTCTTTGTTTAAGTCACTCATGAACAAGTTTCCTCTATTCCTTGAGTATTGAAGCCCTTCAGAAGCTTTATTATTAATCTGGCTAGGAATAACAGCTACATAAACATCTTCTATATCCATTTCAGCTCTATTACTTGCTGAAGTATTAAAAAATTGTGGAGTGGATGCGACTTGTCTTTGTAAAGCGCTTGTTTCAGACGTTGAAACCGAAGTCCAATCCTGCTCATGTTGCTCTGATTGGTCTTTTTCTTCACTGATGTGCCTCAACATTTCTAGATTATCCGCAACTGCAAGTGCAGTTGTAGCAACTTGCATTGGGTCGGGAACTACAGAATTTCTCGATAAATTGTTATGAAATGTAGTTTGAGAAGTCGGAGCCATAGTGGTGGCACTCCAATATATAGTTCTGAAGGCATTATGTTTTAGTGTCCGGGGGAACCGCTAGGTGGCGCTGAGAGTCAGTACAATCCAATGCGCATGTGCAACCATAATATTTTCAAATATTTCGAAATCTCGAAATTGGAAATTAGTCGAAGTGTCAAATTGAATTTGCTGTGTTAACCTTGTTGTATAACATTTTCTGCAAGTTTTGTTGTGTATATTGTTATACGTACTTTGTGCACTATTTCGTGCTGATGTAGGGAAATGTGTTGATTGGTAAGTATTGAATTAAAAAAAATAAAGTACCATTTGCTTGATTTGAGGTTACTTTGTTGTTTTCATATTTCGAAGCAGTAACAAATAAATTAAAAAGGATAAAAATAAAAGTCTTTTTGAGAGAGTTTATAAAAATGTCTTTGTTAGAGAAATGAAAAATATTATTCTAAGACATAATCTCAAATGTAAAGGCAATTAATCCATTGCATTACAACAAATCATACTTCTAGTATTTAAATCTATATTTTACGTATGAAAAATCTTGTTATATTCATCAATTTTGATAATTTTGAAAGTTTATTTACACGAAATTAAGCGAAATTTAATATTTACGAGAATTTGGGGGAAGCAGAGTTTGGAAACAATTGCTTTCAGGGATTTGTAGGTTCATTTACTTATAGTGTCCGGGGGAACCGCTAGATGGCGCTGATTTTGAAGCCAATATAGCGACTTGCGCTATGTACATATAATAGGGCGGAGGTGCAGGGCAACCACGTCTCGATGAGACGCATATGGTTGCCCGCACAGCCCAATAAAAAGGTAGAGTGCGTTTCGTCCCGGGTCCGCCACTGGACTCATCAGTATGGCAATGTGGACGGACCCTGCCACAGACGCTCTGGGGAGGAAGGGAATGGACACCTTACTTGAAGGCACAAGAACTCGCTTTGATTGCCAGAAGACTTGTGCAAGCAAGCGGTAGCCGCCTAGCGGCGAGTCCCTACACCAAGTCTTCAAAACGATACATGGGAGTGCCACCACTATGGTCGGAGCATCTTGAAAGGCAGGAAGAATTCGCGGCAAATTCGAATTGCAAACAATTTCATTATCGTTACAATATTTCCAGTTCGAAGTAGGAACAGATTGTCCTGCATCCATGTTCAATAATTTTATCGAATTCCACTTCTGCTTAAAATAAATATAAAAAACATGAACATTTACAAAGTTACAATTGACAAGATTTTGAACTGAAATCATAAAAAGTTTAAAGATTGAACAGACCTTTTCTAGTATAAGAATTTATACGATTTTTGATCGAAAAGTGAATCGAATCTCACTTTCAATACTAAAAATTACGGAATTTTACCCTGTATACATACAAATTGAAATACTTATTTGAAAAAAACATTCGAAATGGAATCATGTAAAATTGGATCATGAAAGGTTGCATGCTATAAACTTCCTTTAAAAATGAAGGCTTTTTAAATTAGAATTGCAAAACCGGAAAGTTTTTCTATTATGAAACATTTTAAACTTACATTATTTTAATTTAAATCGTTTGAAATTATTCATTGTCATATTATGCCTGATTTTAAAAATTTACAAAATCAAGAAACTATTCAGTCATACTTTTAGATGCTTTTATTTGAAATAATTGCTGAAGGTTCTATATGAAGTTTATAATTGTTCATTTACTAATAAGGCTTTCAATTAGTAGTAAAATAATTTTTAATATTCTAATTTGACAATAATTTTGTTATAACAGATTTAGAATTGTCCATTCTTCAAATCTTCCATAGTCTTATTACTGTTCATTATTCTCAGTTTTAAACGCTTTTTATTTTTAAGGATGATTGATAGTCTAACATAAGTTTAAAATTAATAAGCTATTAAAAAATTAAATGACAGAGTGACCGCAAAACTTCATTTAGAATTAGACAGACAGACGAAGGCTTATACTTTATTATAGCTAATAATTGTTTTACTTCAGCAATATCTTTGATTGTAATTAATATTCCTCGATGAAACGAACCCCTTTTTTCGTAAGAAATTTTTTCCAGTTTGTTTCATCGAGAAATATTAATTACAACCAAAGATATTGCTAAAATACTGTTTTTAGGGGTGACTTTTGAGAGTAGTTTCACCCCCTAAACAGCTTTTTCAGCCGATAAAAAAATAAGTGTCTTATTTTTCGATGAACTACAACATATCTGAATTTGAGCGAAATCGGAGGCAGAGGGTTGAAGTGGTTTCCTTGTTAGCTGAAAATAACTAACTTTTTAAAAATAAAAGGTAAAAGCTTTATTACGCACTGTAATGTGGATAAGTATTGTGAATAATAACGTTACATTTTAAAAATAAAGTATATGTACTTTCATAATACATATGCGAAAATTTATTTTTCACAGCGTGCATTTTTCCTTATATAATTAAGAACAATTTTTATTTAAATTTTTTTTATAAAGTTTGGTGAAATTCCATATTTTAATAGAAAATTTGCAATTTCTTGTAAAACTGACATTTTTAGCATTTTTATAGTCGATAGTGAAATTAGGATATCCCTCACTGTAAAAATACAAATAGTTTTAGTGACAATACCATAACCTATAAATTTACAAGTCATTGTATTTTTACCATTTTTACGAAAAGCGTCCGGAAATTTACATAACCTAAAAGGTGAACGTGGATATTTCTCATTGTACGTAAAAACGTTTTACAGTGTGCTTATTAATTATAAGGTCATGTTGGGCTAGGATACATTCTTAAACCCAGGGTCGGTGAAAGGCGTGGGTACTATATGTAGTACTACCCACCCGAAAAATTCTGGGGTGAGTAATTACCCACCCGGAATTCCGAGCAAAGAAAAAATGAAAAACTCCCGATGTTCAAGCCGTTGCTCTACAACGAATCCGAAGCCTTTCTCTCTGTCTTTTAAACTTCGTAGTTAGAAAGAAAGAAGGCCTTGGACTCATCGACATATAGATCTGGACCCCGGAAGAATATTACAGGAAAATATTCTATCAAATCTTCGATCAAGTCAGGTCCTCTTTGAAGAGTAGATTCGATACCGATTCGGCTAAGTTTTTCAAAACTTTGGAACAATTTATTGTTGGCAAAACAGTGGACGTAAAACAAATCATGACGTTTTATAAGAATAATTTTGAAGAAAGTAGATTAGTAAGTGATAAGGATCTGGCTTTGAACATTATGAAACAAAAGGAAACTAACCCGGCAACTTTGAAAATGTTGTAGGATTTTTGCGCGAAAATAATTGGTGCATGGGAATTGTTCCGGAATATTTACGCTTTATTCGATTGCTTTTTACCATTCCAGGATCTTCTTGCTCTAATGAGAGAAGTTTTTCGGTTTTACGTCGGGTCAAAAATTATTTAAGTTTGACAATGTTGCAGAATCGGCTAAATCACATAGCCATCCTGCACTCTTATCCAGATAAAGTCGACAACCTTGATTTGGAATTGCTTATGAATGAATTCATTTCAAGAATCTCTAAACGAAGCACGGTTTTTGCTTCAAACAAATTGTAAAATTACTGTAGGAATAAACTATCACATATACTATTATAACACTGTTTGATTACACTATTACTACGTTTTTTTTCTATTCCTTAACCTAATAAATGATTTAGGAAAAGGGAGGACCCCCCCCCCCGCCCTTGGTACTACCCACCCGGATTTCTCACGTTTCGCCGGCCCTGAATGTACCCTTATTGTTGTCTGAACGTATATTTACATGCTCTAAAGTAACTAAATTCTGGATCCATAAATACTTCAATTTTAATAAGCTTTTAATAAAAGAAAAGCTAATAATTTTAATAAGTTTTAATAAGCATGCAGACGACGAGTAAAAGAGAGCTAGTTTTAAACACTTCTTGTAAACTTGAAAGATTACACTTGGTGGGATTTATAGAAAATACTATTTTGAATCTATTTTGCAATTAGAGTTTAGCTTACAAATGTGGAAACTTGTATAGGTTAATGCTCTTATTGGATCTTTATTCAATCACAGTAGTATATAGTGTGAGTTATATTTTATCAAGTGACTGGACTAGGTTCAGTAATAAACAAAATTTATTACTATTAAAAGGCAATTTACGTACCTGAAGCGAATATTCAATGTGCGACATGCGACATCCAAGCGATCCAAGCCAAGCGTCCTTTTTGGGTTCCATGCGAGAAAACTGGTGAGAACATGAGAGAAAACGCGAGAATGCGCGGAAACCGGAGAGATCCGACGAACGCCGAACGTGGCCGAACGCGTTTGAGTGGCGTTG
>CAKNYM010046944.1:29475-56744 GCA_932195095.1 Andricus curvator | reverse complement strand
TTGATATATCGGTTTCTAAATATCGATATGAAATATCGATATATCGGACTCTAAATATCGATATTTTCGATATTTCGATATCGATATCCCATCACTACTCTACGGTAGTAGAACAGAGGTGTTGGGGTAAGAGGTCCAACATTATATGTATAGCAGGCATCAAATGCGCTTGGTTTCGCCGACTCGAAAAGAGATCACGTTCAATCCCTCACTAGCAGAACACGCTTCACATTTGCACGTCTCTGCCCAAAATAGTATATTATGCACCTAGGGGGAGAAAAAGTGCCTCCCCCCCTTGGTGCATACGACATTTTTCATAACAAATGGATGATTTCAGACATTTCTCGAAATACAGTCATGATTTCAATCCATATTAGATTTCGTATAATGAAGCATGAAATTAATGTTAACCTAATTTATGGTAAAATTAGAGGTGATTTGTAACTTACCATAAATTACCCAAAATGCATTAAAAAAAATGTCCATAAATTTCGGGAAATTTATGAAAAATTTCGGTAATTTAACTGTTATTTTACAGGTAAATATGGGAATTTACCATAGATTATCCAAAATTCATTTTTAAAAATTGCCATAAATTACGGGAAATATATGAAAAATTTCGGTCATTTATGGTAATTTTACAGGTAAATATGGTAACTTATCCAGAATTCATTTTTAAAAATTTCCGGAAATTTACGGAAAATTTCGGTCATTTATGGTAATTTTACAGGTAAATATGGTAACTTACCATGGATTACCCAAAATTCATTTTTAAAAATTTCCATACATTTCCGGAAATTTATGAAAAATTTCGGTCATTTACGATAATTTTACAGGTAAATATGGAAACTTACCCAAAATACATTTTTAAAAATTTCTATACATTTCCGGAAATTTATGAAAAATTTCGGTCATTTATGGTAATTTTACAGGTAAATATGGTAACTTTCCATAAATTACCGCAAAATTCTATTATCTGCAACCAAAATTTCCTCACAGTTTTTACGGTGAGTGGGTTGATAATCATAAAATGCGAGCTGATAGATGCATAATTTTCATTATTCACCTCTGACGTCACTTTTCAGTCCCTAGGGAGTATAAAGTAGAGCTTTAAGCCCCGCTTCATAGGCGTCGAAAAGGGCTGAAATCATGTATGTGTCATAAAAAAAACGTAGTACATGCCATGGAGGAGAGCCGTCTTCATGGCTCGGCCAATGTTTTCGGAACGAGTGATAAGCTCGGGCCTTCGCTTCGGTCCTCGCCTACCACTCGTTCCGAAAACACTGCCCTCATCATGAAAAGACGGTTCTTTCCTCCTTGCTATGTAATATACTATTAATCCAAGTATTACAAAATTACAAAAGTGTAAAAACTAGTTCTGCTATTCATTCCACTTATTTTTATTTTAAATAAGCCGCTCCCCGACACGAAGTAAGGAGACCGAACTGTCATGCGAAACTTTTTCGAATTTGGCAGGAATAGAGATCCTCAAGGGAGAGTTGAGACACGGGGTACTCCTATTCTGATTGGTGCCGCTGTACGGGAACTAGTTGATCTTTTATTGAATTTGATTTGCTTGAGTTGACGCGATTTTTAAATGACAATCTTAATTGCAAGAAGATTTAATACAGAATAGAGGCATTATTTTCGAAAGCTCGCTCACTCGCACTTTTCCGTGCGTGTGAAGAGGACACGTCATGCTTGCGCACTCAGAAAAGAGTGATTACACTGGGACCGCGCTTTACCGGGCGTTTCAGGGGTACCCCCAGTGGCCTTCACAGTGAATCGGAGATCTCCAAACCGTTCTCCTTCTCCATTTTGCTTGTGGCTTCTTATAATGCCGAACCGTAAACTGTGCATCTTCGCTGACCTCGCAAGCGCCTCTCTCTCACCTTGGACTCCTTGGACCAGTGCTCCCAGCACGGGCACCTTGCACTACTGCGCATGCGATGCATAAGGCGCTTCATTGGCTGCCGTTCGCGCGCTTATTTGAAATGTTAAAAAATACAATTTTTTATATTTTTATGTGAGAAGTTGTAGGCTCCGGAAGCTACGATCATGGTTCTTTAAAAGCAACCAATCCCGACGCAACTGGAACGTGTACGTCATCCGCTTCTGCTCCTTCTGTCCTAGAAGGTAAGCAAGAGCGGGAAATTTACGCGAGAAAACATCGGGCAACACTGTTCCTTGGAGTCAGGTCTCTAGCCGCGGATGATCTTACGCGGCAGACGGGACAGTTGGAGATGAAGTTTCACCTCTGGATACTTTTTTAGAGCTACCAATCTTTGTAGAATGTTATGAGGAACAGTGTTGACGGACCAGATGAAGTGATCCCAGAAGAACAGCCTTTTGCATCCGGTTCGCGATGGAATGAGCCTGACGCTGGCAAGCCGGAATCTTGTTGAGTTGGCTAATAAATGAAGCTTTCATGCCTCCAAGACAGCCGATTATGAGAACTACAAGATGGACTTTGAAGCCTTGGTACAGCCTGCTCAGCTCGAAAAGAAGTGCTTGATATTTCGCCCGTTTTTCTTCCTCCTTTGCCGTGATATTACCATCGGCTGGTGCCGAGAATTCAATCACGTAAATGATCTTGTTCTTCAGATCTTGGAGGACAATATCAGGCTTCGTAGCACTGATACTTTGAGTGGTCGAGAATGAGAAATTCCAGTAGATCTTACACTGATCATTCTCCACAACGGACTCGAGTTCCCCCTGGGTGTATGGCAAGACGGGCAATAGATCAACACCATAGAAGTGCCTCAGATGGTAATATAACACTTTTAGAGCCGCATTGTGTCTCTCTATGTACCCGTATCGTGCATATTTTGAGCATCCACTGAGAACATGTCCAAGTGTTTCTGGCTCTTGCTTGCACGCTCGGCAGTTGGTATCGCCTACAGGTATATTCATTATGCGCTCGCGGTAAACTAAGGTGTCTATAACGCCATCTTGACAGGCAAAAAGAAATCCCTCAGTCTCCGATTTTAATCCAGCAGACTTGAGAAACATGTTGGCCAGACCCATCGAGAGCTCTTCTCTACGTATAATGCCGTAGAATTTACCATGAAGGGGCTTGTCAGCATGTTCTCTTAGTAGAAGCGTATGTTCTGCTTCTTGTACACGACTTTTGAGCACCAAAGGTGTTAGTGATGCTAGGCCATGCGTAGTGTCGCTGGAATCAAATGGGAGGCCAAGCTCCTCTGCGGCCCTATCTGCGGCACGATATAGAAACGCCGCAGCATTGACGACTTCATGTTGATGTACTAGTCGCATAAGAAAATCTGTGCTGTTTAGAACTGAGCAGGATGTAGCCAGAACCGTTCTGCGATGAAGACACTCTAAGCTCAGCAAGCCTCTACCCCCTTTATCTCGCGGGAGGTATATTCGAGGTACGGAAGATCTAGGATGATGACTTCGATGGATTGTCATCATCTTGCGTGTGCTTCGGTCAAGTTGCTTCAACTCATCGACGTTCCATTTTACTGCACCAAACTTGGAAGACTCCCCTCTTATATGTGATATAGCTTGTAGTCACTTGTCTTTTGTCAGATGTTATGACAAATCTTGTCCGCCACAAGAGCATAAGCTCTTTTATGCATCTCACTATTTTTGGATGCACCTCCATGCATTCAATGAGCTTAATAAGTAGCTCATGGTTCGTGTTATCGAATGCCTTACGGTAGTCAATCCAAGCCATGGACAGATTGCGTCGATACCTGATCGAGTCCTGGGTGATACACCTGTCTATTAACAGGTTCTCCCTGCAACCTGCCAGACCTCTCTTGCATCCACGTTGTTCAACTATTGCACTCCATACCGGCTCGATAGATGTTAATATCCTCTCTTTGAGGATGCCAGTGAATAGCTTGTAGCTGGTGTTTAAACAAGCTATGGGCCTGTAGTTCTTTGGACTTGACAAATCTCCAGTCTTAGGAATCAATACCGTGCGTCCTTCCACTAGCCACTGCGGGACTGGTTGTTCTCCGTTTAAGAAAGTAGTAAATATACGAGCTAGATGTTGGTGCGTAGAAGTAAACTTCTTCCACCAAAAGTTGTTGATTTTATCTTGATTTGATGATTGATTGATTTTATTTTATATTTATTATTATTATTATTATTATTATTAATAATCCAAAATAATTTTTTTAACATGTTCAAGTGGTACGTGGATGGTTTTGAGTATATTCTGAGTATAAGATTTTAAAGAATAAAAAAAAGATTACATTAAATAACATGATATTTTTTATTTACGGAATATTCATTTTATTTTTTAACCTAATGCTCAGAATGTATTAAAAACCATCCACGTACCACTTGAACATGTTAAAATATAATTATTTCTAATTAATAATAATACATTTAAAAAATTGTATTTTTCAACATTTCAAACAAGCACGCGAACGGCAGCCAATGAACCGCCTTATGCATCGCATGTGCAGTAGTGCAAGGTGCCCGCGTTGGGAGCACTGCCTTGGACCATCTCGTCCGGTATATCAGGTTCCGGTAAAGCGCGGTCCCTGTGTACCACTTACAGGCCTGGCTCTTATGGTGTCGTTGCTCCTGCCAAATCTCATGCACGAAGAGCGGTCTCCTTATCATTCCTTCGTGCTCTCCAAGCTGCAATGCATTTGCTTGCGTTAAACTTTGGCTAGGAGTTTTTTTGGAAAAACTTTTCACCACACATAAACACATTTTTACGTCGTTGAGGACAGATGAGGAGCCACACAAACGTACCCAAAGCCGTGTGCAAATGCATAATAATTTTAAATTGGTAAAAAATAGTTAAAATCAAGATTTTTCAGTGCTTGAACCTGTCAAAGAAAGATTTTGAAGAAAATATGTGCTAGTGTGGAAAGAAATTTAAACTCATTGAAAAAGTGTGATGTTTTGACGAATTCCTAACATTTCTCTTTCTAATAAGTATATGCACCAATTAATACTTTTTTTTTTGGATTATTTTAACAATTTAAAAATTAGATTTCATGTTTCAACGGGAGGCTACCTTGACCTTTTTTTAAAAAACTATTGGTGCACATATTTCGGGCGATTTAGAAATGAGTTTTGATTTTTTGTCCGCAATAATTTCTGGATGACTTGATTTTTTCCCCATCGGGATATCAATTTAGATAATTTTTGTATGCTTTTATTTAGATTGGTAGGTGAGAACTCTGGATTTCCTCACATAAATTGATTTATTTGCGTATAGCTTTTAGCAATTAGTGTGTTTAAAATCTTTCCTGGATAGGTTCCAGTACAAAAAAATACCTTGATTTGAATGACTTTTTATCAATTTTAAATTAGTATGCATTTGCACAAGGTTTTGGGTATGTTTCGGTGGCTCCTTATATGTCCTCACCGACGTTAAAATGTTTTGATGTGTGGGGAAAAGTGGCCCCCTCGGTACTTTTTCCAAAAAACTCCTAGCCAAAGTTTATCGCAAGCAAATGCATTGCAGCTTGGGGAGCCTAGTTTCAACATTCTTAATTCAGCTGTAGATATTTGTTTTAACGATTTACTTACGTCAATAATAATAATACCTCAAATAAATTCTGCCGCAAATACCTACTTTAAACATTTTAATATCGTTGATTGGTTAGTAACAATAATTGTAGTTAGATCAGGGATAAATATCGCTGGTTTAGATATACATTTTTCCCGTGCATGAATTCTATTTTAATAGCCTAAAAAGTTCGCTATTAAATTGATGTAAATGTAAATTTTAAAGCTATACCATTAACTTGGCGGGATTAAATGTATAAGTAACTATAGCTAGGCATTAGATCGTGGGTGTTTCCACTTTGTTTGCATTTATAATTGTATGGTGCTCATTTGATGAGCTCTTTGCTTCTTCATTATAATTAATTATCAAATTTATGTGCTTTCTCATAGAGGCATTAAAAATATCTCATAGGGCTATTGATTCGTCTCAAATGCAGGAGTCTTTTTTATTGTTACATCAACTTTAAATTATGTTAATAAAAAAAGTTTCACTGCAAGAAGCAGATTTTTCAAATATTATAATTGACAATAATTTCCCTACTTTTTACTAAAATGTATTAATATTTCAGATCAATCGATTCGCCTAGAGCCAAAGAATCTTTTATATTCACAAATAAACTTTAAATTATGTTAATAAAAACAGTTTCACTCCCAGTAGAACCGTGGCAAATCACACCTTTGGCCACGTCATGAGTGGCCACAGGGCATGACGAAATCACAACGACAGGCAGGCGAAGCCCTCGTGTGTCTTGAGGACACGGATGGCAGCTTTCTGTATCTATCTTGCATGTTACTTGTCATGTTTTTGGTACGCGGGTATGGCTTTGAGGTTACGAACCAGTGATAGCTTTCCACCTGCGAGAGCACCGATCACAAGGATAATTACTTTAACCGAATATTTTGGGTTATGTCGCTGCAGCTCCCTTTGAAGGTCTTGATACCTCTCCTCCTTGGCAATGATGTTGTAGTCGGCCGGTCCGAAAATCATATGTTCTGAAAATTTGGCACTTTTTGTTTTAGACAATTGACTCTATCTCCCTCGGAGCTTTCGGAAGGGCAGGGTCGCGGCCAACACCGTTAGAGCGACAAAGATGGTAGTGGGCATGACACGCTTTGCACCTATCGCTGCGTATTTCTTGAAGTAAAATGAGGTCAATGTATACTAAGGTGAAAATGACACCGTTCTGGCATCCAAAAATGAAACCCTCTGTACCTGAAATAACTCTTGATGAACTGAGGAAAGCAAAAGTTTTCTCTTTCGACAAGCACTGATCTACATTTGTGTGAAAGTTTCCGTGCATTTTCTTGTCGAGTAGCTGTTGGCGTAGCTTTTCAACCTCTGCTTTCTTTACCTGGGCTTTTAGAAGTGGGGCATCAGGATGGAGTAATGCACCTTCCTCAATTCTGATATTAAAATTCAAGCCAAGGGTCTCGGCCGCCTGCTCCGCGTCTTTGTAAACGAATGCTCCTTTGCCAATAATCTCGTGTTTCCTAGCAATTTTTAGGAAAGGATCTCTTCCATTTGTACCCAGAACAATTCGGTTAAGAAGATATTGGAGATTCAGAAGTCCGCACCCGCCTTGACGGCGTGGGATATATAATCGCGAAACGGACGGATTGATATGCAAACTCTTCTGCATAACCATGATCTTACGCGTGCCGATATCGAGGGCCGTAAGCTCGTTCTTCGTCCATTGAAACACCCTAATTGATAACTCATGTATTTTGTTGTAAATTCGTTTTTTTTATTGTATAGAATTAATCTTTATAGTTTAAAAATCATCTTTCTGGGTTAAAATTGATTTATTTTGTGTTGTAATATTTTTGGGCTTATCATTGTTTTCAGTAAAAAATTTTCTGTTTTCTGGCCATGCGATTTTTTTAAACACCTGAGTGTAAAAACACGTGTCTCAGACTCGGACCCCCCACCTCCCCCTATCTAGACCAACATGGCCTTCCGTCACACCCCCCTACCCCCTAAAGAAACCAAGTGTTTATGGAAGTTTATGGAAGGCCCCAAACGAGTAGAGTAGAACCGGGACCGCAAGCATGCTAGTCGCAGATACCAAAGGAGCATCAATATCTCTATGCATCTCACTATGTGTAGACTGTAGATGAACCTTCAAACTTTCCAAAAGAAAGATGATAAGTCTATGAGAGATTGAATCGAAAGCTTTCCGGTAGACAATCAAGGCTACACTTTTTTTCGAACCACGTTGTTCGTAAATCTCTCTCTACACAGGCGCAATTCTTCGAACAATCTTGACGTTTAGGATAGCTGTAAAGATATAACAACAACGCGGCTCAAATCTTTCCATTTAACATCCCATAGACTTATTATCTGTCTGTTGGAAAGCTTAAAGGTTCATCCACACATCGTGAGGTTCATAGAGAGATTGGAGCCGCTTTGGAAAACCAGATTTATTATCCCATCTGGAAAACATCGTGTGACAATTAACAACGTCACCTTTCATAGAGGTGTCTTTTAAGGCGACACCATGAGCCCTCTCCTCTTTTGCCTCAAATTATTGCGACTATCTTTCGCACTTTGCCATTCTCAACGGTACTTCTGCGCCAAACCCAGATATCGAAAGCATAAGGTCACTCATGTATTTTACATAGATGATCTTAAGATCTATGTATACCATTAAACCATTTTCCTTTCAGGGTAGGCGTGACACTACCCGATTTGGGTAGTGTTTCTAGGTGGATAGTTTCTTGTAGTAAATAACTACAAGTGTTGGCTCACCACACCCACGATATGCCAACAGCACGCAATATTCTCGAGTGGTCACCCATCCAAGTACTAACCGCGCCCAACGCTGCTTAACTTCAGTGATCTGACGAGAACTGGTTTTTTCAGCGTGGTATGGCCGTTGGAAATAAATAGCTATTCCACAATAAATGGAAATAAATATAAATAAATAGAAATGAAAAGCCGTTGGCTAGAAATAAATAGCAAATAGATCTAGCTCTAAGGATTGTCGAGGAGTACACTCTGGAGATGGAATGGAGTTTGGGTTAGAAAAATGCGCCAAGGTTAATTTGAAGCGAGCAAAACCTAATGGCATCCCCGAAGACCCTGAGCGCTGGAGAGACCTATACATACCTGGGCGTGCCACAGAGCCGCATTCAGAACTTAACATCTATAAATATGCTGATACAAACGTCTTATCTTAAAAATTTGGTCTTCCGAACTCACGGCGAGGAACAAAGTATCTGCGACGAACATGCTTGCCGTCCCGGTGGTATTCTATTCATTTAGAGTGATTCCATGGACGAATCACGAGCTCAGATTCCTCGATATCGGATCACGGAATGTCATGCACATGAACAAAAGCATGCACGTTAAATCGTCTGTTCTGCGACTTTACATCTCACGCCGTCAAGGTGGTCACGTAATACTAGATCTCGAATGTTTGCATAGTAAATCCCCGAGATATTATTTATCTGAATTGGATAAAAACGTTGCAAACAACTGACAACTACAATTATCCGACGACGATTAATTTTTATTATCCGTCATGATAAAAATTATCTGCCGTCGGATAATTGCAGTTTTCAGTTATTTGCAGCGTTTTTATCCAACTTTAGATAAATAATATCTCGGGGATTTACTGTGTGCAAAACAGGATTATTCTGAGTACAGTACATATAGTCGCAAATGGACGAGACCCTCTTCTTAAATAGGCCAGGCAACACGAAGAAGTGGGTAAAGGAGCGTTTCTGTACAAAGCGATGGAGGCGGCCGCTGAAACACTTGGCCTTGACTTCAATATTACGAAAAAAACTTCATCGAAAAGTTCCTCAAGAAGATGTTGCACGGTCGAAGTTGTATGATTTAACATTGGCTTCCCTCAAATCACCAGGATTGAAGTTTGACACGGAGGGTTTCATTTTGGCGTGTCAAGACGGTGTAATTTCCACTTCAGCATACCGTCGCCACATTTTAAGCCAAAACATTCCCGATGATAGCTGCAGAGAGTGTCATGCACACTCCGAGCACTTAGAACATAACTATCTCGTTGTCCAACTCATGCGGGAACATTAGCTGTGATATCGCTCCGCCTAACGCTGCTAGCGAAATAGATTCAATTGTCGAAAGTGAGAAGTGCCGCATATACTAGAATTTCACATTCTCGGCAATTGTTTCTATCGCGCACTCGAGGCCTGATATAGATCTCCTTGAGTTCGAGAAACGAACCATGTTCGTTATCGAATTTTCCGTACCAGCCAGTAATAACATCACAGCCAAGGGGAATGAAAAGAAAGAGAAAGAAACCTTATAAGGGAGTTGCGACGGGTGTACCCGGAATATTCTGTGAAGCTAATCGTCTTGATTATCAACAAAATGCTAAGACACTTGCGGGCAAAATGCAGAAGACGTTCGTCCTTAGGTCGCTCCGTGTACTCAGGGTGGACGAGACTGTTGCCGGATCGTCGTATTGAGTCCATCGAAGACGGTAACCATCTTTATCACGGTTGTGAGATGTGTTTATAGCAGAAACGTTACTGCGATTTCGTCGGGAGTGGTTACAATTTTGTAAATGGCACCCACTCCTGGTGAAATCCCGCGGTTGTTCTTATGACAAACTTCAACTATATATATTTTTTCTGAATGCACTGTATACTTTGTTGGTAACCTAATGAAGATTTATTATATATATATATATATATATATATATATATATATAGTTAAAAGTTTGTCATCAGGACCACAACAAAAAAATGGTTCAAAAATCACCGCAGGGTTCCACTGAGAGCACCTGCCATCTAAAAATTACACCGGCTCTCAATAGAACTGCGGTAAATCACACTTATGGCCACGTCTCACGACCGTATTTTTCCATCTGGGCTGCTGGTATACTATATTACAGTGTATCTGATTCGACTTGTCACCTGTGACTGTGAAAACTTATCATAGATGGATTATTCCTTATCAGTGAAAGAAATGGCAGAAGGTGACTATATTGTCATGAACATGTAAGAAGGCACAGGTTTCATGGCCGCTGTAATCTCTGACAATTCTGCATATCTCATTGATAACGTCAAACTGTGTCGCAAAGAATATTTAGGAACGAAAAGTGTTCATCGAGATGGTCGAAGAAATGGGTGGTCTCTCTCGAATGTGAGTTTTGATCCAAATTATGAAGTTCGTCAGATCGATTGCTTAATATTTCTTTTCTAAATTTCAGGTTATCTGTCAAACTAAAATAGCGTTATCCGCTCACGCGGGTGTCCATAAAGGTGCGGGTGGGTTTCAGCCACAGCTACCAACTGTAGAATCTGAAAAATTACAAGATCCTAACATCATTATCATGTAATTTTAACTTGTCACCCATTAAACTTCAGTCATTTCATTTTGATGGAGCGTGTTTCAGGTCAGTCGTTGTGCATTACTTTATCAGCGGCTGTCTTTTTCCTATAAATTTTGTATCGAAGTCTTCATCAAGGAGATTGTCACCTGGGAATGGTGAAACTTTTTTGTCAAACTGTACAAGCGTTTATCTCTTTGCCCAGAAAAAACATGGTTTGAGTTAGTTGCGTCGATCAACCGGTTTGTAATATACGACTTTCTCGGAAATGTTTGCATATCGGTGATGAATATTCCGTTCGTCGAGACTTTTTGTTATGCATAAAGTAGACGTCTTTCTGTCTGTTTCCTTGTAACTCCTGTAGGTGTTGATCGATTTTATTAAGTAAGTTGCTCTGGTAAAAGTTTCGGATAGGAATTCATTCCGAACCAATACGAAATCTGCATATAAACCAATACGAATCAATCTGAACTACACTGTTAGAAAAATCTGTATTAAATTTAATACAAATGCATATGAAGTAATTTGCATACACGTTAGTTGAAATTTAATATACATTAAAATTTATATATAATATATAGGCCGGTATAGCAGCGTGCTTGAAAACTCAAAGTGCTTTTATTTCTTTAAATCTTATCAAATATTCGCAATTGAAGTAATAATCTAGAATTCGTCAATTGAATTGCTTTTTATGATTAAAGTCCAACGTAGATGTGAAACTCTTTCCATAATTTGCCCTGAATGGTAGAAATTTATTGCGAGTACAGTTGATTGTAGGTCAGGTCTGTCATTTATTTACGTAATTGAACTTTTCGACTTAAATTCCAAATTTATTTTTGATTAACTGTAAGAAGGTATCATGTTTCATTATTAAGAATTGAAAATTACTACTAATATTATTTTGATTTTGTGTAAAATGGAATTATCTGAGCGATTATCATGAATGTATATGAAATTTAATAAACACGTACCTAAATAGCGATTTCATATGCATGAGATATTAATTTTAATATACATTGGTATTTTAAATGTGATGCTATTTTTAACAGTCTAATGTAAAATCGGTTAGAAATTAATCCGACTTAATCCGAGATCCGAACTTCCAATTAGAATTTCGGACTGAATCGGATTAATTTTCAACGAACTTGCATCGAACGAGATTGAAAATTTTTTCGGATTAGTTCCGACACGGTGATAGAAGAGGGTCACTGGTATCACATCAGTGAATATTTCACTGGTTTTTAGTGAGATAACAGATACTGCCATTGAATCTGTCAGTCGGTACATATATATTCTCTTTTGGACACATGTTTCGCCGAATTGATGAAAAATTTTGTTTGACAAAGTTGGGAGTATTTGAACTTTTAAGACTTGTGATCCCGTTTATCAAGAATTTGGATAACATTTTTTTGAAAGTGTTGTAGTATCTAAACCAATAAAGATATTAAACGTTTTCTTCATTGGTATGATATATTTTTCCGTACTCTTTGGAAATTCGCTGAAAAATTCCAAAAACTTTTAAAATTTGACAAAATGGCGGTGATTTTTCTGAAAATTTTCTAAATCAATTTTCTCAGGAACACAAGCGTTTTTTTCTCTATTTTTGCGAAAACAAGACGAGACATGAAAAAAGCTGATGAAGAAAAATTATTTCTTATTCCAAAAAGTTCTAAAAAATCCTTTGACACGTTTTTCTTTTTTGCGTCATTATGAAATATTCGCTAAAATATAAATAAACTCAATTTTCTGCTGTCATACATAATCAAGGAGGGTGTAAATCATACATAATAAAGAACACATTTTTCTGCCAACTTATTCCTTTAAAGTCTAAATATTCGAAGATTGTAATCAATATTTTATATTTCTAAATTACCTAATTTGTGTTATTTTGCATTAGTTTTTTTTTACTTTTGTCTCCTACTTTTAGCTTTCATAGTCAGGTAATTCAATAATTTAAAATATTTGTTACTATCTTCGAATATTTAGACTTTAAAGGAAAAATTTGTTCTTCCTGTTGATTTACACCGTTCTTAATTATTTATGCCAGCAGAAAATTGAATGTATTCATCTTGTAGCAAATATTTCATTAACAGTGCAAAAATGAAATAATTTGTAGGGGACTTTTTTGTAGAACTTTTTATAATGAATAACTTTGCTTGATCAACTTTTTTCATATCTACTTTTGCTTTTTTAAACATTTTAAAGTTTCATTAAAAAAAAAAATCTCTCCAAGATACGCTTATGAGATATATTGAACATATTAGTACCAACTTAAAAAAATTAAGAGAAAATTCTGGCGTTTTTGAGAAAAATGATTGAAAATATTCAGAAATAGCGCCGCCACTTGAGCATGCACAGCCTGACCGACTGGAAATGAAGTCGGCTACTGGTAATCCCTGCTGAAAAAGTTTGATAGAACTTGATAAAAAAATGTAATACTTTTCAATCCATTTTCTGTAACCGCAATTTTAGGGATTTTGTTCATATTTCCATCAAATGCTTTTAATAGAAACTCTATTAAAATGAATTTAATCATCTTTATCGGAAGTGCCCCACGGTGTCCTGCTAAAAACTCAATCGATTAATGTCAAACGTTTAAATAGAATTGCTATTAATTTATATCAAAGCACCATGCGCCAGTGTCCAATCATTCTTATGCATTTCTATACATTTTTTGATAAAAATTAAATCTAATCCTATCAAATATACTATCTTAAATTTCTAACAATTTTAAATTTCTAACAATTTTAATACGCCGTTTGACAGAAATCCAATCGAATCCTATCAAATATGATATCCCTCACTTCTATTGACTTTAAAACGCAAGTTCAAAACGTTCTACCAAATTCTATCCATCGACATATCTTATACTTTACTATCAAATTTTTTTCATTAAAACTTTATAATATCTTAACCACACAAGACATGTATCAAAGATCTTATTTTACAGAACCTAGAAAATTTCTATCGAATTCTACTCGTCGAGAAATCTTATACTTCTCTACCAAGATATTGTCATTCAAACTTTTTTGGTGCCGTTAAGATTTGATAGAGTTTCAGTGAGATGCTGTCGGTAGAAAAGTATAAGATTTCTGTAAGAATAAAATTTGGTAGAAATTTCTGGCATTCCGAAACATAGGATTTGATACAAGTCTTGGGTCGATAAGATTTCATAGAATTTCAATGAGAAACTGTTAATAGAAAAGTATACGATTTCTTAAAAGGTAGAATTTCATAGAAATATTCAAGAGTCTAAAACATAGCATTCGATAAAATATTGATGTCGCTAAGATTTGATAGAGTTCCAGTGAGATTTTGTCGGGAGAGAAGAATAAGATTTCTGTAAGAATGAAATTTTATAGCTGGCATTCCGAAACATAGGATTTGATACAAGTCTTGTATGAATAAGATTTTATAGAATTTCAATAATCTGTTGATAGAAAAGTATACGATTTCTTAGCAGATATAATTTTATAGAAATATACTAGACTCCGAAACATAGAAATTGTTACAAGTCTTGTATAAATGGATAGACTTTAATAGAAAGATCTATCAAACGTGTTGATAGATATTAATTTGTGAAATTCGTTTGATAGAATCACACACACCCGACACTTGGTTTAGCCACAGTGTAGGGGGTTGCCTGCAAGTAGCCTTGTTGCTAAATTAGGAGTGTTGAGACGTAAACAGTCAGGGCCGTCTGAAACGTTTCCAATTGGAATGAATGATATTGCGCAATCCCCGCATGTGAGTACCCGCGCACTGCTCCTTTCCGCTACGCTTCTGGTGTTTTTCCGGCAAGACTCGCAACAGTCTCTCGCCTCGCGCGCTGAAAAACTGCGTGGGCCAGCAGTTCTAGGAATTACTAAGCCGCGTGTGGCTAAACCGAGAGTCGGGTGTAGGATTTTTATCAAATCGGCTGTGCGCGGTCGAAATAAAGTATGCGCCACTTTCTTCAAAATTTAGTTAAGCGCGTTTTCAGATTCCATTCAACATAAATAATACTTGTACACAGTAATATTGAGTATATTAATGGTTTTTATGAAAATATTTTAAGATTAAAAAACGATCAAGTGCTTTTTGAAACTCTAATGAAAGTCAAAACACAAAAAGTTAATTTTTTTGGTTTGGCACTTACTTTGATTCGACCACGCACAGCCGAAATATGCTTATAGAATTTGATTTGTGAAGTTTGATTCAATTTTATAGAATTTCTGTCAAATTTTCTTACAGAATGATATTTATATTCCACCTATTGATAGATTTTGCTTAACTTTTCCCTAAATTTATAGAATTTGATTCAATTTCATGTTTTCTCTGGATAGAGAGCCTATCAAATTCTATAACTTTCTATATTTTTTTCCAGCAGGGATCAGTGATATTTCAATCGAAACCAGTGAAATTCTCTCTGAAGTAATACCATTGACCTTTTTTCTGACGATATGAAACGAGAGTCCAGGCGCCCTATACAAAATCGTGCGTTAATTGATACCTTGATACATGAAGTTTGACTTCAGATTTTATTTTTTGAATTCATAATGGTGATAATTAGAAGCCCATTTCTTTCATTGATACTTGCAAAAAACTTGCGTTGATCATGTTTCAGAACCTAAATATATTGCAAAGGAAAATTTTTAAAATTTTTTGTGCTAATGTTCACCAATTAAAAAAAAAGTCGCCTATTTCTACTATTTCGGAAATGTGGCACTTTTTCATCTTTTTCAATTGGCAAAGTAAAATTTTTTTCACAATTTTGTCGCAGAATCAGTCGCTGACGAAATATGTTAAACACTATTGAATAAAAAAATTATTTGTCAAAGTGATGAATATTTCAATTTTATGAATGATGGCGCAATTATGGAAAAGAAGGAAATTCAAAACATTCAAAATTAACAAAATGGTGACGAATTTACTGGAAACATTGAAAGACAATTTATTAAAAAACTCTCCGCAGTTTCTTACTCTCAATCTGTACTTTAGGGTTCTATAAATAAGTCCCTCGATGCTTTTTTTTAACGCGTTGTGTTCCAAATTTTTACTAAAATATTTAAAAACCCGGTTAAAATAATAAAACCTTTTACTTACATTTTTTCCCTGAAAGTCTATTTTTTATGATAATCAAAAATACATTTTTAACTCATGCTAAATTTGTATTAAATAATTTTTTTCATCATTCTATCAGAAAAATATCTTAGCAACCGTAGAATGACATCATAAAATCATATTATTTTGATAAAAGTACAATTTTAACGTGTATTATTTACATTTGAGTATAAAATTGGGTAAATAAGCAAGATAGAGAAAAGTGTTAACGGACTATTTTTTATGCTTCTTCAAGAAGAATGATTTTTTTATTTTTATTTTTGTCTTAACTTGTGTCGTTTTTATAAAAAACGTGTTTTTTTTGTGTTTTCGGAGAAAAAAAGATTAATGTAGAAAAAAGAAATTAGAATAAAGAACAAAAAAATTCGGCAATTCAAATAAAATTCTTGACAACTGCTATGTCATTAGCTTCCCCTAGATATAGATAGAAAATTAGAAGTTCTAGTTTTTTATCAATCCGGTAACATTCGTGTAGTTTTATTTCCTTTGAAATGATTCAATGGGAATTTTTCCTATTTCATTACTATAATGGGACGTGTTCAACAAATACAAATATGGTAATAAGCATTGATTTACATGTTCATTTAACTGTATTTTATTATTTTGTAATTATGGTTTAATAATTGTTTAAACAAACTTATTTAACAAATCAGGTCTTTGGCTATGTTTCGAGATATAGAGTTAATTTTTTCAACATAATTAACTGCAATAACTAAATTTCAACCGTTGTTAGAACTCTTGGGCAATGCCTAACAATTATTATTGTTATCCAATATTTTATACATAAAGTTTTCTCGTCGTATTATTTTATCTTATAAACTAAAAAAACATTTTTCATGTTGAAACCAACTGCCAATGACACATTGCCATCACATTTGGTCAATCGATAATAATGTCATAATATGTCATTATTTACCAAAAAGTTGCTATCATTAACATTATAATGACTATTAAAGCAAGTAACGTTTGCACCCAAATAATAATCATCAATATTGAAGAAAATAATCTATTGATACGACGAATCTTGCGCGTTTCACGAGCTTCTTTGATAATAAAAAATAATAATTTGTTTACTACATAACAAATTATTAATTATTTTCCATTAATCCAACCCACTAACCCCTTTTTTCTATACATTGTACAAATTTAGTTGAAATTAAGTGACCAAACATTGCTAATCCCCATAAAATTATTTTCATCCACTTATTTGCTTATAAAAAATTCAATAAATGTTTAAACTTTTACAGTTCTACTGGAAAATATTTATAAATAGTTGTGTCATTGATTTGAGATATTTTTGAATAAATCTGAATATTTTATAACGAACCGTATTCTTTAAAAGTCAAAATTTTTTGTTGTCATTTTGTTCATGAAATAAAAAAGTATTAAAAACCTTTTTAAAAAATCGGATGTAAACAATGTATGCAGAATTTTATTAATTTCTGTTTATAAACAAAATTCAAACATGAGGAAAATAATTGTAGTTTGACAATTAATTTTTCTACACACTTTAATTTGCCCTACTAAGTCGCGCCGCGCCATAGAAGACCTGACGTTTGAATTTTTTTCTCGAAAACCAGTGGAAAACCAACTCCAATAATTTCAGGACTTGTAGAACACACTCATACCTTCCTGCGACGAAAAAATAAAATAAATAAAAAATTGAATTTTTTGGGAAAACACGTTTTTTATTTTTTTTTCATCAAATTTTCGAAAATAATTTATTTTTTTTCAATTTCTTTATTTCGAAATGTATCTTAAAGCAAGTGAATTCATACGTCAAAAAGTTAAATCGGTCAATTAGAACCCAATATACGTCATTTGAAAAAAATGGTGAAAAATTCAAAGTCCCATATCTCCGCCATTTTTTCGAATTTTCGAAAAATATTTGGTGGGACTTTTTTTCACCACCAAGCAATCATATATTCTGAATTACAGCCAAATCCCATTCCGAAACGAAAATTCCCGTGATCAGATGACGTGGACTCCACCAGCTTTTATTGATTATTCTCGAAAGTTTTATTAGAATATTTTCCGAATGCCCCTCATCTTATAAGATCCGAGAAGAATCTAGAAAAATTAAGAGGATTCTAAAATACGAGCCAAAATATAAGAAAAGCTTGAACATAGTATTCTTTAGTAAAAAAAGTGTGGATATATAGTATTGACTAAAGGTGCTACACGCAACCCTCTTTATGTACTTAGAGGGTCAGTAAACATGGGAAGTTGCATGAATAATTGAAATTTAATTGAAACTTAATTTTATTCCGAATAGTCTTGAACTAATTGAGCAATCTATTGAATGCATTTGTCTTTGACATTCATTCATTTACCCGTATCTCCGTAATGCAATGCCCCATGCAGTGTCATTCAACTCGACCATGAACTATATATATTTTCAATTGCATAAGATAACAAACTGTGAATACGTTTCACTCAGGTGGAATGCCTTCAGTTCTGGTATTCTATGCAAGTTCTCCTTTTTACCATGGTTTCTAATAGCTTAAAAAACTATCAACACATTTTAAAATGTATTTATCGTTATTTACAAATGATAAGTAAAACCACATTTTCAAGAAAAATATGAAGAACTTTAGTTTCTGATTCTCGAAGGAATTTGCCACAGTTTCTATATTCTATAATATTATTTACTTTACTAGTATTTCTGAGTCTTATATAATGTCAATGATCTCAAAAAATCAGGGTCTAATTGGTATCTGTTTTTTGTACACTTTCAGTTAATAATTTCAGTACGATTCCAAATGAAAAAATGTCCAATTTCATGGTGTAGCTTACATCTAAGATTGCCCTTTAAAGTCTGGGTGACTCAAACGTAGCTCAAAGACGCCACGTGATTTTTTTTTCCCCTGTGTAATTTTATCGATTTAATCAATTCTCTTTATTTCTCCAATCAAGACTTCCAATTGAACTACCCTGCCCGGTTGGCGCCACAAACATCTTCTTGCAGACTTTTCTTCCTCACATTCTTTTTCAACTATAATAATTCCTTTATCTCCCTTTAGAATGATATCAGCCATGTATAATTTACATAATGTGAACGTCCTTCCTGATAATAAAAAATTAAATTAAATTGCACACCGAGAACGAACTTCGTCACGAACATAAATAAGAACATTGCGTATTAAAAATATTTAATTTCAACGTTCTTTACCTCAAATGAACTAATCAAATTTGAATTCTCTCTTCTCTGTTTAAAGTATAAAAAAATGTACTTTTCACATTCTCATCAAAAAGGTATTAGATTTGTGTAAAATTTGACCCCCCCCCCCAGTTTTTGTCAAATGTCCACGTTTTGAGACCCTCTGAACCCGAAAAACAGGTTTTTACGAATGTGTTTGACTGTATATATGTATGTATGTATGTATGTATGTTGCATGTATGAATGCCTGTCTGTGAGCACGATTACTTTTGAAAAAATTAATCTATTAGACTGGCCTTTGGTACACTCTTTTAGTGCTAAAAACTGAAGGTCAAGTTTGTTAGCCATCTATTTTGGATAAAAATTCAAAAAGTTAGAGCATTTTCAAAATTTTTGAGATCAGTTTTTTCAAGCTTAATAAATGCTATGCACGGCTGTTCGTAGTACTCCGGAATACAAACAATTTATCTAAATTACTTTTTTTTGGATAAAAAGAAAAGTACCTGAGTTATAGCATTTACAAAATTCCAAAAAACAAAAGAAAATGATCATTTTAAGCCAAACAACGCACGATATGAAAAAATGTCAGAGAAAAAAAAACGTTGAATTTTGAATACCCTACAAGATTATCACAACAACTTTTTGAATTTTCTTGAAAAATCGAAAATTCGAATTTTGACCGCACAAAAAATAATGAAACATCAAAAATTCCATTTTGCGGTCAAACTAAAGAAGATACGAAAAAATATGAATGAACAAAAATTGTGTATTCGAAAAAGATCTACAAATTTCTCATTGGTCACATTTTGATAGGACGCTTAGTTTTTGTTTTATTCGTAAAAAACTGCATTTAAAATAAAAAAATTGATTTTTTAGACAAACGACACAAACTATGAAAAAAATTAATTAACACAAGTTACTTATCCAAAAAAGAGCTACAAATTTGTTATAATAATTTTTTGATAGGACGCGTAGTTTTTGTTCTAATCTTGAAAACTAACATTAAAGATAAAAAAAATTTTTTTTTGGAAAACGACACAAGGTACGTAAAAAAAAAATAGATATTAAAAGGTGTTCACCCGAAAAGGATTGAAAAATTTGTTATTGATAATTTTTAGGTAGAACAAGTAGATTTTCTTTTAATCGTAAAAAACGAGATTAAAAATTGAACTTTTGGAAAAACGACACAAGAGACGAAAAAAATGAAAAGACAAAAGTTGTTCAACGAAAAAATCTACACATTTTTTATAAACTCTTTTTATAAAAATAAAAAAAATTAACTTTTTGGAAGAAGGACACAAGCTACAATAACATTTTATTTAACAAAATTTTTCAGCTAAAGTATATATCTACAAAATTGCTCAAAACCATTCTACGCTAGGATGCGTCTTTTTAGTTTAAATCGTAAAAAATAACATTGAAAATAAACAAATAAAATTTATGGAAAAACGACAAAAATGCAATAGAATTTTTAATGGCAAAATTGTTTTTTTTTTTCTTATAGGATGCGCACTTTTTTTTAAATTATAAAACCAAGACAATGAAAATACATATGTTTCAATACCAATGCATATTATGAATAATTGTAATAACATAAATTTATTGAGATGATACATTTTTCAGGGTAGCTGCGAATACAATTTAATGCAAAATAAGAGATAAATATTAAAGTAATCATGATAAATAAAATTTGTACTTTATATTGCAATATCTGTATAGGCAATCCCAGACCGGGGTACATAAATAAATGTAATGTACATTTGATATAAAAGTGTTGAACATAATGGATAAAAGTTCACATTTTGGACAGAATCGAGTGCGAAGCACGAGATACGTAATGAGAATGTGTTCGTTAAAGCCGCAGGAGCTTTAAAAAAAAAAAATTCACAATCACCAAATTACAGTTGTCGATACTTTGACCTCTAATTTTAAAAGGTCTGTGCACAAATATAGGGGAAATACAATGACCAAGCGCGCAGCGCGAGGTAAATACATTATCGAGCGCGAAGCGCGAGAACCAACAGTCGCGCGCCATAGGCGCGCTCAAACTTGCGAGCGAAGCGAGCCGCGCGCGATGAGAATGTTCCCGCGCAGCGGGCAGATTTTTACATTCTCATCAGAGAAGGTATTAGATTTGCGTAGAATTTGACCCCCCCCCCTCCCCGTTTTTGTCAAATGTGCACGTTTGGAGACCTCCTGAACCCAAAAAACAGGTTTTCGTGAATGTGTCTGCCTGTCTGCATGTATGTGTGTAGATTTTTAGTCTTTTAGCACGATAACTTTCGAAAGAATCAACAGATTGGGATTGAAGTGTCCTAAAATGAAGGTCAAGTTTGTTAGCCAGCCATTTTGGATAAAAATTCAAAAGGTGAGCGTTTTTTCAAAATTTTTGAGACCACTTTCTTTCCAAATTTAAACATTTCATGTACGGGTATTCATAGTACTCAAAAAGACAAAAAATTTATCCCAATTACTTTTTTTGATAAAACAAAAATTACTGGAGTTATAGCAGTTACGAAATTCCAAAAAACAAACGAAAATGAACATTTTAAGCCAAACAACGCACGACATGAAAAAAATTCAAGAGAAGAAAAATGTTTCTTTTTGAACACCCTACAATATTGTTATGAGACTTTTTTCAATTTTCTTCAAAAATCGAAAATTCAAATTTGTATCGCACAAAAACATAATGAAAAATCAAAAATTCCATTTTGCAGTCAAAATATACAAAATATGAAAAAAAAATGAAGAAGCAAAAATTGTGCATATAAAAAAGATCTACAAATTTGTTATTGATCACTTTTTTATAGGAGGCGTAGTTTTTGTTTTATTCGTAAAAAATAGCATTAAAAATAGAAAAAATAGAAAAATTACATCTTTGGAAAAACAACGCTAGGTATGTAAAAACATTAATAGACAAAAATTGTGCATTCAAAAAAGATCTACAAATTTATTAGCTATCACTTTTTGATAGAATCCATGGTTTTTGTTTCAATCTTAGAAAATAAAATTAAAAATGAAAGAATTCAATTTTGGGAGAAAACGACACAAGCTATGAAAAAAATTAATAGACAAAAGTTACTCACACAAAAAAGAGCTATAAAAATCTGTCATGAATAATTTTTTAAAGAATCGCAGTTTTTGTTTTAATTGTAAATGATCGCATTAAAAATAAAAAAATTAAAAT
This sequence comes from Andricus curvator, assembly GCA_932195095.1. Taxonomy (NCBI): domain Eukaryota; kingdom Metazoa; phylum Arthropoda; class Insecta; order Hymenoptera; family Cynipidae; genus Andricus; species Andricus curvator. The sequence continues at coordinate 34,477 of CAKNYM010046944.1, read as the reverse complement.
TTTGGAAAAACCACACAAGAGACGAAAAAAAATTAAGACAACAGTTGTTCAACCAAAAATGATCTACAAATTTTTTATAAACTTTTGTTAGAAAAATTTTCTTAGAACCACTTTACGCTAGGATGCGTATTTTTGGTTCAAATCGTAAAAAATAACATTAAAACTAAAGAAATTAAATGTATCGAAAAACGACACAAGTTGCGATAAAATGTTTAATAACAAAATTGTTTTTTTTTTCCTATAGGATGCGCACTTTTTTACATTCTCATCATAATGAGAAGGTATATTGATTTTATGTGAAAAATGACTTTCGTGGATTCCATCAAATGTCGACGTTTTGAGGCCCCTTGAGTCAGAAAAAATAGTTTTTACGTCGGTGTCTGCGTGCCTGTCGTCGTTGTCATTTTAATCTGTAAACGTGGTAATTTTCAGAGGAATTATCTGATTGGACTACCCCTTGGTATACTGTTTCAAGGCCTATAAAGAAAGGACGAGTTCGTTAACCAGACATTTTGGCCAACAGTTCTGATATTATCCATTAAAAATTCTTTTTAAAAATCAAAAATTCCATTTCCCAGCAAAACTATACATTTTTTGTAAGATGGAATAATAATTGAAAAAATGATTTATCTCTAGAAGATCTACCAATTTGATAGAAAAAGATTTTTGATAACAAGTATGGTTTTTGTTTTATTCGTAAAAAATGTTATTAAAATAAGTAATTTTGTTTTCGGGCAAAACCATGCAAGACGCGAAGAAATGCTAACTTATGAAATTTTTCATCTGAAAAAATATAGGAATTTGGTTCAGACTATATCTTCAAAAGATAGTTATTGTTTTAATTATAAAAAATGTTATTAAAAATCAAAAAATCCATTTTCCATTTGAACTATGCAACAACAAAAATAGGTAAAAAATAAATCTCTTTATTTATCTAAAACAAATTTGTTTATATACACTCTGTACAATAGATACAAAAAAAAATTATTGTGAAATAAAGAACAAATAATAAAATACATTTGCTTTATTTTGTTCTGTCCAATTCAGCAGTTGCGAACAGAGGAAAAATATTCACAAAAAATCACGTTTTGTAAATATTCTAAAAAAACACGAAGGGAAACTTACAGTTTTCAATTCGTAAAATTTGAAAGGCTGCGTACTCCAGTTTTGTTTTAAAATCCGTCTTAAGCTGATGTCATAATTTGTTCGTCTAAATTATATCTACAAATTTTCTTTGATCCATTTTCTTATAGGACGTGTAGTTTTTGATTTAATCGTGAACAATAACATTACAAATGAACAAGTTACATTTTTGTAAAAACGACTAGAGACTAATGGCAAATAAGGAACGAATATTAAAGTAATCATGAAGAATAAAATTTGTACTTTATTTTGCTATATCTGAATGAGCAGTTCGGAACCGACATACATATATTAATATAGTATACATTTTATATATTAGAGTTGAACATAATATAGAAAAATTTGCATATTGGTCAAATGTTATTGGAGTGCGAAGCACGAGATACCTGATGAGAATATGTTCGTTAAAGCCGAAGAAGCTTTAACAAAAGAGAATTCACAATCACCAAATTACTACTGTCGATGATTTCACATTTAATTGTCAAAGATGTTGCGTAAATGTAGGGAAGTACAAAGACCGAGCGCGTAGCGCGAGGTAAATACATTATCGAGCGCGAAGCACGAGATAAATATATTATCGAGCGCGAAGCGCGAGAACCAACAGTCGCGCGCCCTATGTATGTATACCATTAAGCCATTTCCCTTTCAGGGTAGGCGTGACACTACCCGATTCGGGTAGTGTTTCTATGTAGATAGTTTCTTGTAGTAAATAACTACAAGTGTGGGCTCACCACACCCACGATGTGCCAACAGCACTCAGTTTTCTCGAATGGTCACCCATCCAAGTACTAACCGCGCCCAACGCTGCTTAACTTCAGTTATCTGGCGAGAACTGGTTTTTTCAGCGTGGTATGGCTGTTGGCAAATATGAATTGTTATAATAGTATTTATACACACATATGAATGATAACTTGTCAAAAACTTTCATATTCGACGTAAGTATGCGTATAATACAGGTCTCATTTTTTTTCTAAACGGCTATCAAAATAATCACTAGACAAGACATTAAATACTATCAAAATGTCTTTATAGCTATGTCCTGCAATTACCTAAAAGTAATGGATAACTTGGCGAACTGTGATTATTCATAAAATATTTCTGGAGTTGGTAAACGATATTTGGAAGCGAGATGAATATTATTCCAGTATATTTTAGTAATTTCTTGACAATTTGTTTCTTAAAAATATATCTTTGAAGCAAGGTTTAAGGCGACTATCTTCTACTACATTTGACCAATTGTCTATATATTAATACTGTTTACCTTAGACTACTTATCGATCAATCAATATAGATAATTCTGGAAGCATCGTACGTGTGATGTATGATGTTGGCACATCATGCAAAAACTGATACAAATCATTCACACATTTCTACAATAACTGTTATCATTTTATATTAGCGGTTCCAATATTACAATAATTGAGTTACTTCTATTCTATTTACTATTATTTTTAAACAAAGTGATAAATTTGGGAGTTATTAAATAAATTTTCGAATAAATGTGTATAGAGGACTGCATATCGGTGTTACGCAAGTCTACTCGTGCAATTGTGTTATTAAGCGAGAAGGTCGTTGTGTAGAAATGTTTTGCTCCGATGACGTGGACGTAGAAGAGAAATGTTATATCTGAAAGAAACATCTAACTGGAAATTACGTCAGGTCGTCAGAATTTAAATCATGATATTCTTTTTGTAGGAATAAATTTCAGATAAAAAGTATGAGGAATTAGATAAATAGATGGAGTAAAATTTATATTAAAATGCTGTATTATTGTTTTCAATAATTTAGATAATAAAAATTAAAAAATATTATTCTATATATTTTCCAATTGCCTTTGAATTCAATTTGCATCGTTTATGAATCTTTGAGTCAGAACTCAGAATCGATTCATTTATTGGATAAGTTTTATCTGTACTTCTATACTTATCGCAATATCCCGCTAAATTATTATGTTTATACTGATATGCTAAAATTAGATTGATTACACAGGCCGGAATTTTTTAACTTTCTTCTGGTTCTCGAAGAAAAGAAAGTTTTCCTGTAGAATTTTGCGTGCTGACTTCGAATAATCTGTATGAATGAAATAAAAATTTTCCATCATGTAAGGTTTTTGAGAAAAATGTAGTTGACATCCCTAAAAAACGCGTTTTTTTATTAAAAAAAAATCATAGCAGAACAAAATCTGTCGTACTAGAGACTTCGAAAAGGCCTTAAAATGAAGCTTAGATATTGCATACTTTCCTTCTACCGTTTTAGAAACTAATTTCTCGTATTTCGTATATAATCTCATAAAATCTAATTTCAGCTTTGAATATCTACACAAAAAATCGTAGAAATTAAAAATTAAATTGATTTTAAAGGTGAAAACTATTGCTTTAAGATACCATTAGAAAAAATTTCATAAACATTGTTTTTTAGCAATAAATAGTTAAATACGACCGAAATGGCAAATTTTTTACCGTAAACCACTAGCCGCAGAAACCACGTAGGTTCGTGTTACATGTTATCAGAAGATTACCACGTTGCAGTTACTGAACTTCCGGCATTTCTTTCGGCGTGTTATCAAAAGAAAGGTTAAGAATGTATATTTTGAGTTATTGATCCAAGCCTCTATCCTGGTAACTCAAAACGTTGAATTTTGATTTGAGTTTTATTTTTTACGAGATACGAGTATCCTGCTGTGGTTCTTTTCTTTTCAAAAGAACCAATTAGGGATCAACTTCGTCATATTACGTCATATCAAAGGAAATGACCGTAGCTGGGGGGGGGCATTGTGGGGCAATGCCCTACCTTAAAATACCAATGCCCTATCTTAAAAAATATAATCAACTAAGATAATGTCCCGGGAATTTTTACTTCCGCCCTACCTGTAACCACCGCTGCCCTACCTTAACTTCAACTCTAGCGACGGCCTTGTTAAAGGAGGGTAGGGGAGTTTTTACAGTCTGTTATGGGGGAGGGGGATCAAGCGGCGATTATTATTTTGACTGATTAAAGGCACAAAAAAAGTTTCAAATACTTTTACGATGTATTGTCTAAAGAATATATTGTTCTTCTATGAAAAACAATATTCGATTTTCTTGAACTTTTCTTACGTTCAGTTAATTAAAAAATGTTGAATAATTTATAATTCTATTGAGAAAAAAGTTTTAAATACGTCATGTTCATTTACCAACTTTAGAAAATTGCAGTGATTGTATAACTCAAAAAAATATTTAAAAAACATTCAGTTCATTCTTATTAATTCACATTCATTCTTATTCTGTTTTTAAGCATAATATGAAAATGTTACGTCACAGTTAAGGAGTGGGGATTGAGCTAGAAGGAAATACTACGTTCTGTTACAGGGGGTTAAAAAATGGGTACAAAAAAATGTTACATGTCCTGGTAACTTAAAACGATGAATTTTGATTTGAGTTTTATTTTTTACGAGATACGAGTATCCTGCTGTGGTTATTTTCTTTTCAAAAGAACCAATTAGGGATCAACTTCGTCATATTACGTCATATTAAAGGAGAATAGGGGAGTTTTTCCGGTCTGTTATGGAGGGAGGGGGCAAGCAGCGATTATTATTTTGACTGATTAAAGGCACAAAAAAAGTTTCAAATACTTTTACGATGTATTGTCTAAAGAATATTATAATGTTCTTCTATGAAAAACAATATTCGATTTTCTTGAACTTTTCTCACGTTCAGTTCATTAAAAAATGTTGAATAATTCATAATTCTATTGAGAAAAAAGTTTTAAATAGGTGATGTTCATTTACCAACTATAAAAAATAGCAATGATTGTATAACTCAAAAAATATTTTTAAAAACATTCAGTTCATTCTTATTAATTCACATTCATTCTTATTCTG